>RJWH01001244.1:253797-422169 GCA_004363575.1 Solenodon paradoxus | reverse complement strand
TCTATGCAAGGCTAACAATATACTTATAAATTACCCAAGAAATTGACTCAGAAAATATCCCCAACTGCCTCTGTGGGAGATATAATAAATCAACTATAGCAAGGGAAATTATTTTAGCCTCCATTCATTTACACAGTTGGCCCATTAATGATGTAGGTTATATCTAAAAACAAAGAAAAACTATTCCGTTCCCCTCCCACAGCATTGTCCTCACCTTACAATAGCTTATAAGATTAAAGGAAAGTTATGATACCCACCAAGAGGAAAAAATAATGCAGGACGACTACCCGCTCCCCCCTTACCATGTACAGGTGCCTATGACGAAAATGGAATCAGAATGCACAATAGGGGACAAAAAGTAAAACTATTAGAACAACTTATAAAGGTTCATAAAAATAGGACTAACACAAAAACTGGGCAACAAGAACTTGCTAGATTTCAAAAGGGCCTGCCAGATTCAATTCAGCTTGGTATGCATTTAGGGATTTGATAAATAACTTTCTAACCTTTCATAAGTCTGTACAATTCTCTTTTGTCTCACACCTTACCTTAAGCAAGATCCTATCAAAAAGGTCAGGTAATTCATTTACTTAAGAAACAAAAACACTATGCGAATCTGTGCTTTCGGTTTACGTAATCTTAAGACTAAAAGCTGCAAAAAGAAAGTATAAAAACCCTGCTTGCTTGTAATAAGGACGGAATAAAGATTCACTCTGCCTCCGAGTCTGAGTCTCTTTATCTCCCACTCGCCGACGCCTTACCCACCTTCGGGACCCCCTGGATCCTGCTGCGGCTGGACCACGGCACACCTTCCTAGAAAGTAGATTATTTTGTTTTGAGGTCAATAGAGTCCCTGAAGTTTCAAGAGAAACATTTACACTACCTAAAAAAAGGAAAATTGAGTCTACCCAGAATTACGATTAATATCAGAAATAACCTTTTTATCTGGAAAACCTATCTAATATGGCAGGACAAACATCTAATTATGGAACAACTGCTCTTCATCATGTGAATCACCCTCCCCTCTACATCTGAGTCCTTTCCTCTCTCTTTGAAGCCACAGGACTCTATCCTAGTCCTTCATTCAGGATATATATATACATATATATGTGTGTGTGTGTGTGTGTGTGTGTGTGTATATATATATATACACATTTTGTCTCACTGTTTTTGGAATTTACATATCTGCCTAGATTCCCCATTAAATTTGTTTTTACTTCTACTAATCTGATGATAATTTGATTATTTAAGCAACTCAAGTAGAAACCAAAGGAGTAGGGGGAAATTCCCCTCTCCTTCCCAAAGTGAATGACTGAATAATCATGATGAGAACCAATCTGAGTGAATAAGTTAGAAGATACTGTTATGGCAAAGCCTTCAGATGGCAAGAAGACTGACAGTTGGGCACTCGAAGGCAGAGAAACTAGCACTTCATTATACCGGTGCTGGCCCAGGGGTATTGTTACCCAAAGCTGAGCAGCTGGGGATCTACAGGAGCAACTTTTATACTCTGAGGTAATGATTCATCTCCTGGGTTATGTGTGGTTTCTACTGGCAATGCTTATCAGTTATGTACAGCTGCAGAGTATGGAGGCCATGCTTGTTTGTCCTCAGCCAAGGATAGCAGAACATAGCTGCAGTCTCCATAGAACATGACATAGCTACTGCCTCTGTAGTACAGTAACATTCCTGGCACACTAAATTTTGCATTGGGGTTAGGGAAAAGGTCTTCTACCACAACACAAAGGTACTAAAATTTCTGGCTTGCCTATTAAAGATATTCAGTTGGATCTTAAAGGTCTGTAAGATTCTAGTTCACCAATGCAAAGGTCACGAAAGATGAGTGAGGCTCGCAGAATTATCTGTCTAGTTGCAGATTGAGACACATTTTCTTTCACACACACACACAAAAATCAGATGGCACAGCCTTTCTCCTAAGCCTATATCTCCCAAGAGGGGAACACATTTTTGCTTACTTTTTCACAGGTGACTTCCTGGCTAATGGAGTCCATGATTATATCATTAAAAGATTATCTTCCTTCCTTGAGGCTGCAAATCATTCTTAACTAGCATCTTCTCATTTTCTTTCAACAGTGGAAATGAAATGACTATTTGTTTCCTATCTCTCTGTAAAGCCTGGAAGCCAGAAAGAAAGCAGGAACTCAAAATATTGTGGATTGTTTGGCATTCCAAGCAGCCAGCTGTTGACTGGAGTTCCATAGGACTAGCCAGGGATGTCAGTGGCTGTCTCTGGCATCTGTGTTAAGCATATCTTGGGATAAAATGCCTCCTCTAGTTTCTTGGCTGAGAGTCTCAGATTGAAACAGAAACATAGTTCTAGAAGTGGGGAGCAGAATTTGTCACCCCAAATATTTAAGAAAAAACAAGACATTTATAAAAAAAAAAAAAGAGCTCTGAGAACAACATAAAAATTGCTGTTTTATGAGACATTTGCATTTATAAAGGAACTCTCCATCAGGAGTGTCTCTCCCAACTCCCGCCATTCCCACCCCCATACCACACCCACTCTGTACCCCTGAGTTATGTAATAGGAAACAGACATGACTAAATTACTGGGAACTCTTATCAGTGATTCAAATATGAATAAATGGCTCATTTACTGAGTTTTACCTGGCAACCTCCCATGACTGAGTCTCCTCTCCCCAACCCCACTGTCATCTTCTTTTGACTTTAAAGATCTTATTTAATCAATGGCCTAGGACCACTTCTAACAGTTACTGAGTTTTACTGGGTCTCTCCTAGGTACACAGCATCATTTAACTTGTGTTTTCTCCTGTTAGTCCGTATTTTATTACAGGGGTTGTTTCAGCCAAAAACCTAGAAGGGTAGAGAGAAATTTAGTTTTCTCCCCAACATGCTAAATGCCTAAATGAGATGCTAGAATATTATGGACCTGCTTGAGCCAGTGCAACCAGGCACAAATTAGGCTCCAGTGAACCTAGCCATTCAGCAAAATGAATCACATATTGAGGAACTGATGATATTTGATTATCATATATTCTAATTACAGATAAACTTAGCTGGAATGACACTATAACTGATCAAACTGATTTTCCACTGAGGCATCTGGAAGATTTGTGCTTGACCTGATAAGCTAGCAGATCCCTTTCAGTTCTGTAGTATCTGGCATCACCAACATCTGCAGAATTCCCCAAATGCTACATCTTCTCCCACAGTTCTCCCTCCGTGTGTGATTTGTCTATCTAACCTCTGTATTCCCTACAGTCAGGGAAGTAGATTTTGGATAGAAGAGGTCTCCCACTTCCTCAATTGGTATCTCTGGATAATAAACATTTCTCCAGCTACAGGCTTTGCTGTACTGCAGGGATAATAAACTGCTCTGTTCCTCAACAGCAGTATAAGATCGGTGCACCTCTCTGAATCTCAAACCAGGCTTGATTTGATATTCAACATCCAAGAAGCAGAGACTCACAATGAAAAAAATCTTTAATTGGTTCAAAGGTCCCAAGTTTCATTACTTCTGAAGAAAGAATATATGTAGAGGTTTTTTTTCTGATCTTTCGTCTGCCCATGAATGTTTTTCCTAATCCAAAGTAGCAAGGTAAGAATCTTTCTCTTACACTGTTTGAAGTACAGTACAAATCTTTGAAGGTAAGCAGAAGGAAATTATTTTTTTCACTAGTGATAGCTGTTTAAATTTCAAAGATTATACAAAAAGACATGACTCTATTCTGCTTATAGCATTTTAATACTTTCCAGTGGCAGCTGGATATTATATTACAGTTTTAAACAATGAGGATTTGTAGATATAATCAGAATGTTCAGTTTACAAAATGGGGAAAACAATGATTGCTATTAGGACATGTCTGACAGTGGGGTAGGAGATGAATAGGTGAATTAAACCACCATATGCCCAGTCAATTAAGTAGAGCACTGGCACATTAGAAAATGCTTATCTGATTTAAATGGGAAATGCTTTGCCAAAGGATGCAAAGAAATGAAAATAAAATTAAATCATACATTGCTGACTAGTTACTATTAAAATATGTATATAACTATGGCATAAAATCATTACTCCAGGAAAAGCAAATGAATTTCATAATTACTTTGAAAACTTTTTATATCAAAACCATGTAAGAAAACCTCACACAGTCATACATATGTAATATATATGTATTATGTATGTGTGCATGCATATATATGTGTGTGTGTATATACACACACACACACACACACACTAATAAGCACCAATATACTTTATTGCTAAAGGTAAATTCCCCAGAAGAAATAAATGTTTGGGAAAAAACACAGTAAAATGAAGAATACCTTCTGCAATATTCTGCATTGAGTTGAATTGTATGTATTAAGAAAAACATGCTTAAAGGATTTTTTATGAGGAAAACAACATTTAAGGATTTAAAAGTACTTATTTCACTCTATGGGATTATGCAGGAATAACTGCATAGTCATATGGCAACGGCTTAAGAAATTATATTTTGTCTATAAAGTCTGAGATTCTATTTTACTGTTGATTTCAATCATAAAGTCACATAAATTTTAAAATAACAATTTATTGGTAAGTTAGTACGCTACATAATGTGCTAAGGAATTTATAATATTGCCTTATTTCATGCTCCCAACAAACCTGTCAGGTACTATGATTGCCCTTGTATGACAGACGGTTAAAAAAAAAAGTAATTCCAAAGCCAGTTTCCCCAGAAGTTTTAATTCATAATAATATGCTATTAAAAATCACTCTTCATATCTTCCTCATAATTTTCATTCATTTTCAAAAAATTGTTAAAATGTATATAAATATCATCAAGACTTTATTTACAAGAAAGACAGTTATATCTGCCCAAAGACATACTCTTATGACTGATAACTTTTGTGTGGAAGAAACTTACAATGATGCAATATGGCTTGTTCACTTACTTAGGAATGAATAGCAAAGGTTTACGTGTGTATTACTCCACAGATACTCAAGAGCAAACACCCCAGTATACATTTGTCTAATAATCCATACTGTCAACTATTCAGTCTGGCCCGTGTGTCCACAGTGGTCAGGGATGAAGAAAGAATTGTGGAAATAGAGGGATCCACTTTAAATCAATTCCTTTCAACGGTCAGTATAGTCAACCCAGTTTTCCTCTCCTGAATCACTCTCTACCCATACTTGATCAGTACAATACAAATACTCTGATCAGCAATATTTTACTTACAACAGAGTTGAGAGAAGGAAATTTTATAACCCTAGTAAACACTGGCTTGTCAGTCTGACTGATAAAAGTTAAATAATTTAAAATACTAACTTAAAAATATCAAGTAATAATTTTTGTTTTATTTTTATATAGCACATATCTCAAATTATTGTTTCAAATTCTTATATGAAACTTGAAAATATAATAATAGTATGTTACTAATTTTCAATGTTTTTAGAATTAGTTTTGAAACATCCTGAAATAGTCAAGACAGAGGTTCAAAGATTAGCCCCTAGTGTACATAAATAACATCCGTATCCGTTTTGTGAGCTAGAGATAGTTAGTTTGGAAACCCTACTCTTAGGAGTCGGAAGCAATTATCCTTTTCTTTAGCAATTTTATGTACATTTGGTGTTTACATGAGTCTCTTTTATTTTCTTCTGTATCATATTAAAGATAGAGTTTAACAGTTTTCATTAATCTCTCACTGTTCACCATGATTACAGAATGTTAATGAAGATGTAGTTAATTGATTTGTTTATAATCTAAAAAAGCATTTCATTTTTGGACATAAAACAGGGAAAAGTTACTTTCAGAATTATACAATATCTTGACCTAGACTGTAAACTTCTCAAGTACACAGGCTAATAAAGTAAAACTGTGTCTCTAGGATTTTTTATATTAGTTGGTAAGAGTTCTTAGAACAAAGATAAGTTTCAGTTTTTTCAAGACATCCTCCTAGAGACTTTCCCACTACTTCAGCATATAATAAAATGCCAAAGAAACATGTATTAATCTAATAATTAGGCTTGCATATCCATTTTAAAAATAGTTTACCCAGTTTTCCAGTTGGATTATAACTACCTTCCTCAAAATTGGATTTAAATACACTGGAGTGTAATATTTAAAATTAGAGATAAATTAATAGCAAAGAAATAATAGATGATTTGGTTGTTTTTCAAAAAAAAATGACTTTCTTTGTATTGACTACTGAAAAAAGAAAATTCTGCAAAAATGCCCCTACAAATGAATTACCTTAAATGCTGAGCTCTAATCACATGTTTCTCCAGTCTGTCAGTTTTAAAATATTACAGGATTGAGTTCCCAGATGCCAGCTGGCAGTCCAATTTAAAGAAGCAACAGCCTAGAGAATAGTACAAAGAGCTTATAAGTTATCTCCATGCTGCATGTCATGAAGTCTTCTGCCATCTCAGAACAATCACAAAGAACACAATGCAATGAAAGAGTTAATTAGGAACCTAGGCAGAACTCTTCTGGCATTGTGGTGCTAAGTTCTTAACCCTATTTGCCATAATTTTTGTAATATGCTATTTGTGCTTTCAGACTGTATAATAAATTCATTTGAGGACATTCTGAATATACCCATATCCTTCAATTAGATGAACAATTGAAAAAGTTATTCCTCTAAGAATGGATTTGATAGAAAATTTTACTTGTTGGTCTTTCAACAGAAACATCATTGCATTTCAAAGCAATTGTATGAAGCAATCAGTTAAATATCTGGGTTTTATATAGCTTACCATTTTTCGGTTGCTCAAGGGAGTCTGACTATAGTATCCTACTGCTTTGAAATGAACAGTAGCAGGGGAATATAAAAGTAATTTAACTTTAAATAAACCTATTGCTCATCAATGCTCAGCAGACATAAACGAATACATTTTTTAGAAGCTATGAATACTTTATCACAGCCATTGTTCTTTTTAATATATTTCAGAGGCATTGCAGGTACTATAATTTCAAAGGATTTCCATAAAGTTCTCAGCAAATGTAGTTTGACTTAAACTGAAAGGTCAAGATGAACACATCATTATATTAAATATAATAATAAAGACCCTGGATATGCAGTTTATAATCATGCAAACTGTGACTATAAGCTAAGCATATAGGATTAATAAGGTGATCAGAAAAATTTAAGTATTTAGGGCTAATTATTAGGTTTATTAGATAACCATACTTTTAAAAAAATTTCTCTTCCTTTTGGTTTTTGTTGATCTTTGAGATATTTAATAATACACCCACTTATTGAACAAAGGAAAACAAAAAAGGGAGATATCTAAATATTTCCACAGATTCAATCTGTACCTTTAAATTATCAGATTTGTATTTTTGAGGCATCTTAAGATTCAAATTTATATTAATCAGGAAGCACAATTTATTTTGCATTCATTTGTTCATGTTGAAGAATCATGTAGAGCAATGGTAAGGAGTGAGAGGATTTATTTGTTTTAATCCTAACTAACATTTATTATATTACATTAGGTAGATGCTTAACTTTCCTTTTATGCTTCAGTTCACCTTCATAAAAATGGGGACAATAATTGAATCTCCCACTTAAGTTTTATATGAGGATTAAATGAGAATTCCATATTGGCAGTGCTCGAATATAGCATAACACAGAGAAAAGCCCTCAAAAACCATCACTTTTAAGTATATAACTCTTGTCTTGTACTTATATAAAAAAGCATAGTTAGAAGATGGGGATACATGAATATATGATTTATCCTTATGCTCAATAAACACAGTTTAGTCAAGCAAACAGAAATAAAGCATTTTATTACTTGTGATAAAAATATGCAAAAATTAAAAAGGAACTTCATATAACCAGGGGTGAAAGGAAATCAATTCTATAAGATGCTGTCTGTGCTTATTTTTAAAGCAGAAATAAATAATTTCTGAATTTAAAATAATTATTTAGTTGGATCTCTTGGCTGCTACTAGAAAACTTGGTCATTATTTCCTAACCTCTATTCTTTTACTCATCTATATTAGCAAATAGCTAGAAGGATATAATATTCAATAGAGATATAAAGAATAAAGAAAATAGAAAGTTGGCTTCGGATAATAGCTTTTATTTTCCCTTTGTTATAACTTCCATGATGTCTTAATGACAGGATTTCTTAGGCTTAAAACTGATAAATGTAGTAAGTTATAGAATTCCATAAAGTCAGCTGTTAAAACTTTCTAATAAAACTAAAAGAAAAAAATTCCTTTGGAAAAAGAAAACATGAAATTTCTATGGCATGCCCCAAATTCTAAAAGACAGAAAACGTTTGGAAGTGAAAAATCATTTTTTTAAGTACAAGAAAACCACAATGTCACAAATTCCCTGATCCCAAGGGTCCCATGAAGTCCAATCCTTTCAGTACATTTCACTGAAGTTCTCAAAGTCCCTAAGCCAATAAAAGTGTCACTCATATAATTAAGGAAGGACTCATAATTGTCAGTTTTTGTAATAAGATTAAGCACGAGCAAATTAACCACATCAGAAGAGAACAGGAACAAATAAATATTCTATAAAACTTAACCACCATGCTAGAACAAGAAATCTCTGTTGGAAATTTATTGGGGTTAATGCTAAGGAAGAATTAATCAAACCTTTGGAGTAATGGAGAAGAGGAGAGAGTATATGAACAGTGATTACACCTTGTTTTACGTTGGCTTTATGGCTCAGATTCAGCATAAACCTTAGTCTTTTCACAGAGAGCAAGTCTGACCTGCAGTGTTACATTTATATGATCTCTTTTGGATAAGATTTACCACACTCAGTCAATACCTGAAAATGATAACACTACAGTTTCTAAGGCTAACTCTATTTTCTAGATACTCCATCCATAAAGCCTAGTATGACATTTATTTTCATTTTACAAACAGCTCTTCTAAAATATATTTAAATGGAATTCTGCTTCAATACAGTGACTGAGGAACTATTGAGATTCTATGAATTATTCCTCATAGTCAAGCACATAGGGTGGTGAGGCAAGGTAAAAAATATCAAGGGAATTTCATAAGACTTGAAAATTCATAAGGGAAAGGGATAAGAGAAGGAGGCATATATATGTGACATGAAAGATCTAAAAGAAATGACTTTCAGGAAAGCTTTTTGATCACAAGTTTTATTTAAACTGAGAGTAAAAGAAGAATCAGCAACATCCAGCATTTTTGTTCAGTTTTTACACTAAAGGACTAAAAGAAAATTCTACTATAGCACACATGTTCTTAAGAAATAGCTTGAAATGATATTACTTATGTTCCTAGGAACTTTTGAAAATAATATTTTAGAGTCAGAACCAAAATATACTGTGTTTCTTGAGTGGGGATTAGAGAAGAATGGAGGCTTTGGCATTTGAAGACTGAATATTAAAATGAAATGGCCACATTTACAGTGATGACAGGCACTGACTTTGGGGGAAAATAGGGTGAGCAGTACAGCTCATTTTAAGAATACTATTTCTATGATGGGTGAAGGAAAAAGGAAGGATGGATATGGGGTTTGGAAAAGTCATGACAGTAGAGCTCAATAGAAAGGCAAAAAATCAACCATTTATGTCTAATTTCAAGTATCAAGGACCATGGATTAAGAAAGATATGTGCTACCAAGGTAAGGCGCGCAAAACAGTTCTCTAGGTCAGTTCACCGCTGTGTGGCCTTTGGGTTCAGAAAGCAGATTTCCTCAGCGCTAATTAATTTGCCCACAAATTAATCAAGCTTACAGAAACGTATTTCTAAAAATTAGAACGCCTGGTCAAAACAAAAAGAGGCAATTCACAAGGAAGTAGAAAATATTATACATATACATACATACATACATATCATGTGATATATATGCCAAATTATATATATGTATTTTAACCTCATCAATGATAAAAATATTAGTTTTTAATTTACACATTAATTTTAAAAATATATTTAATGATAAAAGTAGGCTGTCAAGTATGTCAAGAAAAGTGCATTCCATCTATCCTTTTTTAGGAATAAAAACTTATGCAAATATTCTATAGAATAATTTAACAAAATGCATTAAAACCTTGAAATGAACATTATTTGTTCTAAATCTAAGAAGTTATCTTGTTATAAACTAGCGGAAAAAATATAAATCTATATATAAAAGGATACTCCTCAAAATGTTGTTGAAAAATAAATGGAAACAACCCAAACTTCAAAAGTTTGGTTTAGGAATAATCATAGGGAAGTAGCACTGATTGAACTACAAGGTTTTAATGGAAATTCAATTTATTTTAATTTTCTAGTTGGAAAGAGACACTTTGTGAACAAAGGCAGATGATCTGACATGAAAACAGAGAGAAAAAAGATCCTTTACCCAACAGCCTTATCTAAAGAAGAAAAAGTGAACATTATGACCATATCTAAAGCATATATTGAGACAATTCTGTCTCAGGAAAACTTACCTTATCGACACTTCTTAATATCATCTTACATTTTTTTGTTCTTATTACATGTCCACTAGATAAATTCATGATAATTATCTTTTCCGCTTTTTTTTGTTGTTTTCTTTTGTTTTTTAATGGAGGAAAAGAGAGAGGTAGAGAGGGAGGGAGGGAGGGAGGGAAAGGAGGAAGAAAATATTTTATTTTTATTTATGTTTATATTTTGATTTCCAGCTCCTTCGGGTCAGTAACCCAGGTCTTTGGGCTTTACATGATGCATATCCAAGCCACCTGGGCCACAAGAGCACACACCCTTCCTCCTCCTCTATTTTTTTTTAATAGAAAGAGATTGTAGGATCTACTTTCCTGAAAATTATGGTCTCACTGGCAATTGGATTTACTCATGAATTATTTAAATGAAACTCTTTTAAAATTATGCTTGCTTTGATTTAAAAAATAAATAAAATTTTAATTTTAGAGTAGTTTTAGATTAACAGAAAACTTGATGAGGTATTAGAGTTCCTATATATCCTTACTCAGTCTCCTCTATTATTTTTTTTTAAAGCAAAGGTGCAGGCAGGAAAGAAGGTGAGCAGAAGCAGAAAGAGAGAGTTGGAAAAAGCACTATTTGTTTATTTATTTGCATTTAATTGTTCACAATGGTTTTTCTTCCTGGCCCTGGTCTTGAATCCAGGACCAGGACCTCAGGATGCATGTGGGAATGCTCGTGGGGTGTACTAGACCACGAGGCCACCAGGGTATGCCCAATTTCCTCTCTTCCTCAAATCTTATGTTATTAGAGTACACGGATTACAACTAAAGATTCAACAGTTATACCTTGACTTTTTCATTAAATTTGTTTAAGAACGAAATGACAGCTTATCATTCCATGTTGTTTCTTTGGTCTATAAACCTAAATATAAATGTTTAATAAATTATTATATAATCTTCTTGTCAAAAATTCTCAACATCTCTTCTTTATTCCTTCAAATGTTCATAAATCTATGTCAAAGTAACTCCATTTTTGTGATATTTAAAAAACTGCCCAAATCTCTGCAATTAGAGGGTTAATCCTGCTTTGCCAATCAGGCAGCGGATTAAGTAAAATAAATAAAATAATTTTAATAAAATGAAGTGAGAGATTTAAGATTCACTTAAATGTGGGAGCTACTAAATTTGAAATCTGTAGGGCAGACTGGCAAGACTCGGGAAGGAATTGTCAATGAAGTCTTGACAAAGAATTTATTTTTCTATGCAAAAGTAAAATTTTGCTTCTCAACTGATTGAATTTGATCTACACATATTATTGAAGTCATTCTCATCTAATTAAAGGATTTGACTGCAGATGTTGGCCACATTTACAAAATATCTTCACAACAATAACTAGATTAGCATTTTAATAAATATTGGATATGCTAGCCTAGTCAACAATAAAACTACCCATCACAGGGCACACAATTTCTGACCTCATCCTATTAGTCAGAACTCAGTCACAAATCATAAGGGAGAGGATAAAGAAGGAAAGACTGGAGGGAGGGAGGAAATGAAGGAAGGAGGGAAGAAAGGAAGGGAGGAAAGGAGGGAGGGAATGATATCTCTAAGATTCTCAGTACTTTAATTTTTTTAAATCTTGATTATCAATTACAGCAGTCATATTTTGGCACAGTATCTGCTATCTTTACATCGGAATTATTTAATTTAATTACTTAGAATAAATGTTTATATAATTATTAGCATTTGTTTTAATAGTGTTCTCTAATTGTTGTTCAAATTTTATATCTTATTAGACCAGAGTTAATAGTCCTTGAACATAGTCCTTTGTTGGATCAAATCTATTAAATATTTCATCACTGTCCTTAAACATAGAAAAATGAACACAGAAAATTGAAAAATACTAAATTCATACTAGGCCATATATTTTTCAGCTTATTAACACCTATTTCAGTGACTTTGGGGCAATGATCCTAGGTGTCTTCAAATGCCTTGTACTTTGGAGTATTTAACACCTAATTGATTTTGGTTTTATAAATATTTAAATTAATTTTATTGAAGGAACACTGTGTCAAAATATTATACAGGTATAAAGTGATCATCATTGTAAGTCAATATCTTAATAATTCACCATCACCATAACGGTTTTTTCTTCACTAAAAATTGACTCCCCTCTACCCAATGTCTGCCCCCTCTTCCCTTCCTGCAAACACTAATTTGATTTTATTCACTAAAAGTTTATTTTTTAATTTAGTTCATTTGTTTGCTTGGTTTCTCTATATATTACATACATGTGAAATCATAGTGTTTGTCATTCTCTTTCCAGCTCATCTCACTACACACAATTCCTTCTAGGTCCATCCATGCTACTACAAATGGTGGGATTTCATGTTTTTTTTGATAACTGAGCAGTTTTCCATTTATGATATATTCCATATCTTCTTTATCCATTCATCTTTGATAATTGAGTAGCCTTCTATTATGGCTATATACCACAGCTTCTTTATCCATTCATTCACTCAGCTCTTACTATAAATAATGCTGCAATAAACATGAGGGTGCATAATCTCTATTAATTAGTTTTGTTGCGTTTTTCAGGTAAATACCCAGAAGCGGGATAATATGATCAAATGAAATTTTACATTCTCAACTGTTTGAGGACTCTCCATACTGCTTTCCATTTTTATTCTTTTTTCTCATGATTAATTTTACTATTCCAAGTCCTTTGTATTTCCCAATATATGTCATGATTTTTGTAATATTTCCATGAGGAATGTGTAGCTATTTTTATCGGGATTGCATAATTGCATTATGTTGCTTTAGGCAATATGACCACTTCGACAATGTTTATGATTCCAAGCCATAAGCGTGGGAATAACACTTTTTTTGTGTCTTCTATGTCTTTTTACAATGTCTTATAGCTTTCATAGCATAGATCTGTCACTTCTTTGGTTAAGTTTATTCCAAAGTATTTCATTCTTTTTGCTATAGCTGTAAATGATGTTGTTTTCTGATTACATAAAAGTAACACCTTTTATAATACTAATTTCATATCCTACAACTTTACTGTATTCACTTTTTATTGTTTCTAGCAGATTTTTATTTGAGCCTTTGGGGTTCTTTATATATATCACCATGTCACAATCAAATTGTGATAATTTCACTTTTTCGTTTCAAGTTGGGTAACTTTTATGTTCTTTTCCTTTCTAATGGCACTGTTCAGGACATCCAACATTTTATTATTAAGAGTGGAGAGACTTGACATCCTTGTCCTTTTCTTCACCTTAGAGAAAAATCTTCCCTTTTGACCTCTACAGAGGAATGTTAGAATAAAATCTCTTTTAAATGTATTTCAATTATTCTGGTATTCTCACATCTATGATACTTATGAGAAATGAATTTAGTTAATATTTGAAAGTATTTCTTAATAAAAATTCAAAAAAAAACAATTCAGTTGTCAGATTAATTTATTAAATAAAAACTAGTAACACTGTCCTAATGTAGTCAAAATCATCAGCACAATAACTATTTGGAAACATTCGGTTGCAGAATTGCAAATCAAAATAATTGAACAGATTAGACTATTTTCTGATCCTAATTATAGGTCCAACAGATAGGGATAGGAAGTTTCTTGACCTTGCTGAGTTATTCTAGCATTGAATGGTTCAAAAATACAAAGTGAAATCACTGCTTATTCATTGTTTTTCCTCAACTGGAAATCTTCAGTGTTTTCAAAGATTCTTTAAGTGAATGACAATTGACAATTGTCAAAGAGCTGACATTAAAACAGTAAGGAAAAACTGAGGTTATTTATTTAATATAGAAAACCCAAATCAGGCTTTCCTTGTTTGGGCAAGATTTGTTTCAACTCTTGCAGTAGCCTGGTGAACTTCGGAGTTTCTTGATGCATGTTAGAGTCACTCAGGGAGCTTTAAAAAAATTACCAGTTCTAAATTAATCACTCTGAGGTTAGTGTGGTGTGTAGCACTGATATTTGTAAAGCTCCTGTGATTACTCTAGTGGGTAGCAATGCTTGAAAAGATCTGAAGCAGTGAGAAAAGAAATGAACCTCTAGTAGACCATGCATACTAAACATATGTTTTTCTCCATCATTGCTCCTCTGAGTCCCAGTCAGTGGACAGATGAGCCCATCTTGCTCTTGACATGGACTTTACTCTTTACATGCTCACTAAGGCTTTATTCTCCTCCAAATATTCCTTTTTGAAAATACCTTATTTATTTATTTTTTGTTACTTTTTCCACTACTCAAGAGTTCTCATGAATGAGGTGGCAAAGTAGTCTAAAGATTCTCAGGGACAGAATATCTCTCACTAGGATTTTGAAAATGGGCAATTTGTAGCCATTCAATACACATGTGGGTCTTGTCTATTTTTCTTACCTGTACACAGGTCATGGGAACAAAAGGCACCAAAATTTTAGCTTCTGGTAGCATGGCCCCAAGAAGAGATGGGAACTTCAGTTGCCATCCTGGAGAACTTACAATGGAAATATTATCATTCATTGTGTACTGTCTTAGATTCAAGTGACTCAAAGATACCAAATATTCCATTGTCAGCTTTTTAAACATTGTTATGAAAAGCATTTTAAAATACTGAATATTTTAATATTTTCTCCCAAGGAATCTTGTATAAAAAGACCAATAAGTACACCAAGCATTTGAAATCCAAACTTAATCTCTCCTTTTCTTCTCTTGATCTACCTTCTTACCTTCTATCAACTATCCCCTACTCAATCTGTTCCTCTTGCTTTACCTTCACTGAACCCTTTCTTTTTTTCCTTGCCCTCCCTAAACATGTCTTTCACTGACTAGTAACTCTTTATATTGACTTCTAATAAAAGGGAGGGTCGGACCTAATCCTCAACATTAGTGAATATCAGTGCAATTAAACCTTCAAACAATAGTCGAAATCAGACCTACATATCTAATTTCCTCTCACACTGAAAAAAAGTCAATGAAAAATGGAATAGTCTGTGGGTCATATAGTCTTAAGCCTCCCATTTATAATTAGTATACCTCCTTATGAGACCCAGATATACAAAACCTGGTGTTATAAAAATAAAATAGATTCTCGGAAGATGGCAGAGGCTGAGGTTGCACCCTAAAGCTGTCTGGGGAAGGTTCTGGAGTTTTCCAGAGATTTGTGGGTAGAGAAATTTCTAGCACTTCAGTAGCTTGCTGGGGGAGGCCACAGCATCAGGAGAGCTTACAGAGGAATGACAGGTTCTGAAGATTGGAAGGTGGGTGAGGGAAGTGTAGGGATCTTTTATGGAGGCAGCTGCAGTGGTTTTTGGTTCCACCTGTGAGTAGTTTCAAACATAGTGTTGGGCTGGCAAGGCAGCAAGCCTAGGTCAATTTGAATGACGGTGGGAGGAAAGAGTATTGCTGCCTATATTGACACTTGGTTTAAAAAAGTTCAAAAGGAGAAGTTTGGGGGCAACAAAGCAATGGGCACAGAGGAGTAGATGGCACTGGCACTCCTCCCTCCCCACACCTTGGGACTTGAGCTCCAGCAGTGGAGCACTCTGGTGGTACAGTCTGTGGACTACTTACTAGACCCCATTCAGGTGGCTCAAAGAGGGTAACAGACCTGAGTGCTAGCAGCAGAAACAAGTCCCCCAACCCAGCCAGTTTGCAAGAGCTCCCCCACATCCTCATCCTCTGGTATCCAGCACAGTCATTCACACTCGCTGACACAGCATAAAAAAAAAAAATGCTATGGATGCCTGTAAGGGTCAAAATATAAACTACAATTAGAGCACCCCCCCCACCCCACCCCCGGCAGTCTACAAAAATCTAGCAACTGATCAACAAGAACCCATACAATGGGGGAAAAATGACCACAACACATTTTGAAAGACAAGATACAGAAATGCAATAAAGAACAGCTCATCAGAAATGAATTTCAAAGACACAGAAGACTGGTTCTTTTTAATAAAAAGGGAAAGCTGCAGTGATTAAGAAATTCAGAGAGATCAAAGAAAATTCAGAAAAACAAGTCAGTGAGCTAAAAAATACAATTAAGGAGCAGACGGCAGAATTTGAAGTTTTAAATAAGAAATTAACACTGATATAGGAGGCAAAAGATGCAATAAAGGAGTTTAAGAATATCAAAGAAGGCTATGAAAATAGAATAGACTACATGGAGGAAAGGATCAGTGATCTAGAGGATAGTAATACACAAAGCAGCCAGGTGTAGGAAGAAAGAGAAATTAAAATTAAAGAGAAGTAAAAGAAATGAAGAAACACTCAGAATTATCTGATACTGTTAAGAAAAGCAACATAAGAATAATGGATATGCCAGGTGAAGAGAAAAAGGAAACAGAGAACAAATTCAAAGGAATAATTGCTGAAAAGTTCTCAAAGCTAGGGAAGGAGATGAACATATAAGTCAGCAGAGCCAACAGAACACCCAGTTATGTAAATACAAATAAACCTACAAGGCATGTAATTGTAAAACTACCTAAAGTCCAAGACAAAGAAAGAATCCTAAAGGGGGCCAGGGTTTTTATTCATGATTCGTCTTTCTGACATAGGATATTATTATAAATTTCTCTCTTACTGCTTCTTTTGAGTCCCACAGATTCTGATATAGTTGGGTTTTGTTAATCTTCCTAGCCACTCTCTTCCTTTCAATTTGAGTCCAGCCCACTTACACTTAAAGTGATCAGTGATATTTGAGGACTTGCTACTGCCATTTTGATTTTTGCTTTCTGGTTCTGTCTTTCATTTTCCTCTTGTTTAGTTTATTTGTAAAGTTTCTTCTCTTTGGTTTAGATATTTTAATATTTTAATATTTCTTCTAGGGAGAATGCATGTCCTTTTTTTTTCAGTTTCTGGAAGATATGCATTTTTCTTGTTTCATGCCTTTCTACCATCTTCAAAACTAACAACACAGTATACCTTTGGTCATTTTTTTCATAGTCAGATACTCAGCCTCTGACCTCAGTGTGAAAATGCTCTTCTATTTTAAACAATAATGAGGTTAGTTTGGATTCAAACATATAATCCAGGTCTCATTTCACTGGCATTAACCTTAACTACATCAGGTAAGTCCCCAAATACATTTAGTCACGTAAGGTAACATTTATATGTTTAGAATATCTTTAAGGGGTTCTTATTCTGCTTACCTCAACTATAACCTATATATCAATGTGTTAGTCTATGTTCTGTCAATCTACTTAGATTGGGAACTGTTTCCAGTATCCTTTTCTCTGCAATAGTTTCATGTAAGAGTTGATCAAAGAAAGAATTTCTGTAGATTTTCAAGGAAGAAGCAAAGCAGCTGCCATTATTCTCAGATCATTATGGGCAATCAAGCAGATGAAAAAAATGATAGGTACCCCATGGGTCTCAACTTGCCTTCACTCTTCTCCACTTCATGTCTATCATTTCCTTTCACTTGTTGGCATTTCTGATCAAAGTTAGCCCCAACTCCATTATCAAATGCTTTGTCTCTCCTAATACTTAGAACTCCCCACAATTTCCCTCTTCGTGATATCACTTAGGCAGTAGAACATGTTTGGCTTTATAGTTTTCCGTACAAGTTACAACTTGACATTGATGGTATAACTTCAGGAAGGGCCTGGTTAGTGATGTTCTCTCTGATCCCTGGACTCTCCTTTCCAGAACTTCACACCCATACTTTTGTAAGGTGCATTATTACAGCAAATTTTTTTATTTCCATAATACTTATAGTTTCTCTGCTCCCCTAAAGGAAGAGTTCAGTCAATAAAAAGTAAAATGGATTATTATAGTATTTCTAATGTATAGCACATCTCACAATAAAAGGAAAAGGAGAAGGAAGAAAGGAAAGAAAAAAATTCACTGTATGAAATAAGCACCTGCTGCCTCAAGTTAATCAGAAACTTTAGTTTGGATCTGGTCCAAATACCTGAAATGAATGAAGAAGTTGTTTGCAAACCTGAACTAAAGCTGAAACCAATCTCCTGTCTCCCCATCTCTCTCTCTCTCTCTCTCTCTCTCTCTCTCTCTCTCTCTCTCTCTCTCTCTCTCTCTCTCTCTCTCTCTCTCTCCTCTCTCCCCCTGTCCCTCTCCTCTCTCTCTCATTTATACTAATCCTTGATAAAGGCCAGCAGGTGTGATTAATCTTTATGAACATTGTCATCAGTACAGATTCAAATTCCCCATCTAACTGGGTTTTCCCTATCAAAACACTCCATAACTAAGAGAAGGAAAGCAACCTTCACAATGAATTTTATACCAGGATTTATATGCTCTAGACAACACAGAGCAGTGCCACTCGTATGCTTCCCATTTAGTGAGCTCTTACTAAAGCCTACATGGCATAAACTAAGCAACAGTTTATTGAATCCACACAAAAATGCAGTGGAAAGCAGTCCTAGCTCCTTGTTTCATATATGAAGATATTAGAGATTTAAGAGTTCAGGTAGCTTTCCACAGTTCGCCCAGTGAGTGGTGGATCTGAGAAGGAAACTCAGATCTTGTGACTCAGAAGTTTGATTTAATCAGCATAGAATCCAAGATAAAACACAAAACATAATATTCAGCTCTAACTTATGTTTCATGACACCTAGAATTCACTATTTAGCCAGCATTCACCATTTTTCTTTAATTCAAGGAAGTCAACCTCCCATCCTTGAGAATATATTCATTAAAGTTATGGGAGGAGACAGGTCATGCAGAATAAAAAGCATGGTGTAGTGAAAGGCAGTGAATCACAGATTTGGATTCCAAGCTCTAGAGCCATATGTGTCTGATTCAACGTAGGTAGTGTAGTGACTTAGATAGGTAGATGCATGTAACAGAGACTGTAGCTCACTGCAAATATTATGATCAGAAAACCCCTTAAATTCACTTTACACTCATGGCCTAAAATTCCACTGCCTGTGATATTTTCAGTCTTGAAGTACATTAAACCACATTGTCAAAAAGTCTAGAGGGATTCTGCAGTAGGATCAATGGCCTGTCATTGTATATAAAGCCTGTTTAATCGTAAAATTTTCTGAGAAACAGAATCTAAAAATTAACTTTTTGAAAATTAAAGCCCAAATTTAAAGTACCAAAGTACAAACTCAAGATACCTTGCTTTCATAAATTCCTTAACATTGCATAATTATTCCACTCTCAATCTTCCAATATGACTTTGTCTCAGTTGTTACAGTTAGGGGATATTTTAGCAGTTCAAGTCTTGGTTCTTCCACTGGAATTAGTGGAGTCTTTTAGGAATTAAGTTTTTGAATTATTCAATAATAAGTTTCTCTTGAGTTTTACTTTGAAAAATCAAAGTTTTAGTAAAACACAAGATTTTTGTCACTGATTCTATATCCTCTAAAGTTAGAAAATAAGCCCATTCACAGTCCATATAATTATTATCATAGGTAGCAGTTCAGAGACCCAGATAATTAATTATAAGTTCAAAATGTAGGTAAGAATGTAACGGGAATTCATTTACAATGGTTGTTGACTCTATTTGATTTTTTTAAGAATCCAAGAATTGTGAGCAAAAACTCAAATGTAATGCAAATCCCAAAAAGATTTTGATTATACATGTTTTTTTTTATTTTATCTTAGAAGGTGTAGAAATCCACCAAAGCAAATTATGTATTCTCTTAGAGAGTAACATTAGAAACATTGTTGTTTTTTCTCAAACTATACTTTTATACTGGTATTTGCTTTTCTCCTTGAGACATTGTTCCCTCTCTGCCATTCTAGTAACCATTTTGATTTTAGAGTCTATAATCAAATCAGAATATTTTTTGTTATGCTCTGTTAGTTCATTTGCTTTCTTTATATTCCAAATATGAGTGAAATCATCCAGCATTCTTCTCTCTCTTTCTGCCTTACAGCCAGCACCTCAAGTTTAAACCATGTTGTGGCAAAAGGTAATAAAATAGTTTTTAATAACTGAGTAATTTTCTATTGGGTATATTACTGCATCTTCTTTATACAATCATCTGTTCATGGGCATTTAGGTTGACTCCATGTCTTGCTTACTGTGAACTGAGCTGTTACAAACATAGAGGTGCATACTTCTTAAAGCAGTGTTTTCATATTATTTAGATAAATACCTAGAAATGGAATTAACAGACCTGAAATCATAATATACATAGAATAAAACATAGGCAATAAGTTCTATGACGTGAACCTCTGGGATGTCTTTGGGGGCTCATCTCCACACACACACACACACGGACATACACCACTCATTTATCATCGACAGAAAATCTAGGCCAATGTAACCTCCTGCATGAAAGAACTCTAAATTATTCACTGCTTAACACAATACCTGGTACCTGATAAGTACTCATTAAATAGTTCTTGACTGACAATAAGGAAAATCTGTCATTCTAAAAATCATAACTCAATTGAAGCTCCAGATCTTAGAACTGTGGCCTTTGCATATATTATTCCAGATTGCCATTTTTATAACCAAACTCATTTATGAACTTTTTGTTCATTCCCCTGTTCATGTTTCTCCTTCCCCATAAGTCTAATATAGCTTGCTTGATTTCAACAGACATAAGACATCATTATAGACTAATATTGCCTCTAAGTTGACAGATTTGTTTGTTTTTATAAAAAAATTACATGTAAAATATTTAAGCAATTTTGGGCTCTCTTTCTCCTTTACTTATTTGCTTTCCAGTTGAACATGACATAGGTCCTTCAGTTCTCCAGGCTAAATACAATTTCTTATATCTTGTCCCAACTACCACCAGATTATCTCTTTGTCGCCACATCACCCACCACTTCAACCATCTGGAAGGTACAGAAAACAAGAAAAAAGGAAAACCAATTCCTTTCTCATTGTGCATCTACATTCATTCACTCATTTACTATGGTGAAGAAAACCTGGGTCTCAACAATACCAACACCTACACTCGCTTCTTAACTCTCACAGATAATTACTGCACCCATAAATATATGAAGACTAATACCATATTATGCTTTAAGTTTTTATTTCTTAAATGTCTGTCTTACATTTTTAGAGGATGAAAGAAGACTGACTTTTCACCGATCGAAACAGTATATTAAAATATTAAATATCAAAAAAATATTTTTCTAAGATTTAGCCAATTAGAGTCCACGTTATAAAAAAGTTCTATAAAGTGTTTCCTGCTTTTCTGTAGTCTTGTTCTCTTTTCAGTTTTCTTTTGTAGATGCTTGCTAGGAAGCATATTAGGGAAATTATATTTAGGTTAAATTAAATTTTAAGAAAATCTCTCATTCTAAGTTAATTACAGTAGGCCAGGTAAAAGCAGACTATATTTCTTACTTTGGTGAACTACAAATGCAAGTAGGTTGCCAAAACTGTTTAGCTTATGTATCAGGACTATGAGAAGGTTCTCATGTTACTCTTCTCTGTTTCATTTAAAGGCACTGTTGACTTTGGTAGGAATGACCAATTTACGTATTAAGAGTTATGTATGGAAATAGTTTAAACACGCTTCATATTAGTGATATTTCAGCTTCTTTTATAGATGGTGCCCTTAACAACTGTTTCTTGGTTATTCTACTCCTAAATCTAGCTCAAGATTACCTTCTTACCCAGTCTTTGCTTCCTTAGCTTCAAACTGGATCAGCTGTGCTGGTACCCTCAGGTTGACCATACACAGTCAATGGCCTCAATATGGCTTTTCTACTATCTTAAACCCAGCTCACAGAGCATATTTTATGCCTTCTTCATCCATAGAGTATATGCTGAGATTACATAGAACAATATTCAAAAATCTCACAGGATAGAAAGATGAAAGAATGCCAGTAAGGAAGTGCACAGTCTCAAAAGGAGAGGAAATACAGGACACAATAATGGAAAAACACAAGACCAGAAAGGCAAAGAAAACAGAAAGATAGATAGGAAGAGGAAAAACGAATCAGGTCAAAAATGTAATGTAATATTTAGATATATTATATATGACCAAATAGAACAATAAAATTAATTATAAATATATTCAATTATTTAACACTAATGTTAATCAAGTCATATTCTTAAACTGCCTGTTATTTATCTAATTATTTTGTACTGAAGTATTATATATTGTTCAGTGCCAAAGAAGTCTGAGTGAGTTTTAACTGATTATAACAATAAACTCATTCTATTTCTATACTCAGCCTTCATGAATTAAATGTTTACATCTCTGAACTGGTTCAAAATGAATGACTGCACCTAAAAGAGAGAAAATCTGATTTTTCTATAAAAACATAGGAAAAGTACCATTTCAGAATAAATAATTTTTAATAAGAATCCAACTAATAACAGAATACGGAAAAAATTAAGTGCAAAAATTGAATTGTTGAGAGAGTTAGAGGAGAGAGAGAGAGAGAGAGAGAGAGAGAGAGAGAGAGAGAGAGAGACTGGTTTCAGCTTTAGCTGAAGTTTGCAAACAGAATTGTTATTTCAGGTATTTGGTTTCTACAAATGTCAAATCCTTTTATTTCCATATGCTTTCAAATAGATACCTATAATGAAAGGATTATGATAATCCATTTTAATGCTGTACTACAAAATAGGAATCTTTTTACTCCAGCAACCAAAGTTTCCAATGGGAAAAAATATACCATAAAAAAATCACATCTCTAGATAGAAATAAATGGCAAGTAACAAAAGAATAAAAGCTTTTGAAAATATTCTTGCCTATACCTTCTCATCATTTAAACTATAAAGAAGTCTGTATTTTCTATCTCATCTCTTATTATTATGCTCATTTCTTTTTAACAATTTCCACTTTCTTTGTCTACAATTTAGTAAGACAAAAATTATGCCTAAATATTTTTAAATGTTTTCAAAAATTTAGGGCCCCATTAATCCAAGACTATAAGAAAATAAATATAATACCTCTAAATTTACAGTAAATTATTTTAAGATTGCTGTGCTTTCTTAACTCCTTAAATTCTGTTATGTTTTGTGTGCATGTATACTTACATGTATATATATATATATGTGCACATATACACATATATCTGTATCATACTTTATTTTAAAGTATAAAATAAGTAATTGAAAGAAAACATCTATTGTATATGGTCAAACACAATGCTATATAACAAAATATGTATGTAGTGCAGCAAACGTAAGTACTGTAGACTTATTAATGTACTGGGTATTTTACAGGTCAGCAAAACTTAAATGATGTTGTTGACCAAAGAACTCCTTTCTGATCCATATTTTAAAAGTGTATTTTAAAAATTATAATAAATGATTCCTTTCTCTGTGACACCAAGGGCATTAGAAACCACCAAAATACTAGAACTAATTAGGATTGGACACTTTTCCCTACTATTATTAAGAATAAAGAATGAGAAACATGGATACAATGTGGAACAGACCAGAACATCATATACAGAACCTGGGTAAAAATTTTGAACCTATAAACAAGCACGAGCATCCTTCAACCTCAATCACATCTCTCAATGCTCATTTGGTGGTCTTCCAACATTCTTTCCCTGATTTTATCAAGAATCTATTAATCTATAGCATGGCCCAAGTACGGTACCTTAAGTAAAGCTGACCAACACAAATTCTAGAGATAATCACAAATTATTTAAAAGCAACTCCATTCATCTCACTTGGCAAAGACTAGTCCAAGGTGGTCATATGTGGTAGACCATAACCAGACCTGCTTCTCTAGACCTTACAGAGACCTGCTAATGAAGTAAGAGAGCATGAAAGAATATACCTGGATTATCTTAGATATTAATACGAAATGAGAATATAACACTACACAAGTTCAGATTAAACTGTAAGTATGCAGACTTCAAGAAAATCAAAGGGAAATACTGAAAACTTACAGTCTTGAAGTATATGTTATGTGTATCATATTCATTATTTGCAGGTGCAAGGATAAACCAAATAGGATAAACCAAATTAAAAATGACACAGAGTCTTGTCTATTGTTATTGCCATTTCTCAAACATGGAACTGATTATTTGATCTGGTTCTGCTTTTAAAAGAGTCAGCAGGATTGGTAAGTAAAAAAGCAAGCAAAGATTGAAATAAGGATGAGATCACAGATTACCTGGATGCTCACCTACTGCTAAGATCAGTACAACAATCTGTAAAATCTAAGGGAAAATTTCCTGGAAGACACAGAAGATTATACAACAGAAGATTTGCCAGCTTTTCCAATTCTAAAATCTCAGTGCTACTAAGTTGTAGGCAACCTGAGGGAGAGTCGGAAGAGTGTAAATAGAATATGCCCAAACTTAGGTAAGCATCATTAGGAAGGCTTAGAACCAGAGTTTGGATGCAGGACTGACTATGGATATGATCTGGGTCTTTCTTACAGAATTACTCAGCTGTGTTGAGATTCAAAGAAATGCCCATGAATCTGGAAGCAAAGAAACTCAGGCCTTCTTGCCATAGATTTCTCATCCTTTTCACAATTTGGTCTTCTCTTCTTGGAAAGGTTTGGTGGGAGATACCAGTAGCTGTGGCAATCGCTCTTTAAGTTTCACCCACATGCCATAGTGCCAAGTTACTATCTCCTATTTTATTCCAGTTGGGCCCAACAGTTAACTGAAAATTAATGTGAACTAGGTAAAGTGATTAACAAAGCTATAATCAAAGATACCCAGTCTGGATGGCTTAGTAAACTACATCTTATCCTTCTGTCATAGTAGCTGGGCCCCATTCCAAACAGTGAGTATTCTACTAAATTATAAGTAACACAATAATTTCAGAAGGAAACCTCATGCTTTCTCCCAGACTTTCAATATGGAAGAAGAAATGCGTGACTAAAGCTACCAGTTAGTGCTAGTTCACTGTCTACATAAATGCAAGTGCCAGATTTGTAGGGGGCTTTAAAGATCTTGGAATGACTACAGCCCTATTAATATTTTATGAGGTACTACAAACTTGGAATGAACTTTATAAGAAATGATAGGGGAGGAAGAGCATAGAGTCATAGAAATGTCTGTTATGATGCAGGTGGTGCCTGGATTGTATACGTAGTAGCTAATAGAAATGCTCATTTACTAGTGAGAGAACACAGCATTATGTTACACCTACGAGTATGATGGCTCCCATCTCACTGCACATATCACAAAGTTCACACTCTAGGCACACTATCATCTACTTCTTCTGCCTAGAAGCTATCCATCATTAGTGGGATTCACTAAAAAACCTGCAGAGATAGTAAGTATGAGTGTTAAGAAGAGAAAAGTATGCCAGGCTAAAGGGTGAGCTTCTCAATTATTCTGATTCCAATGATGAAATCACATTTGCACAGTTAGGTAAAGGGGCAGTTGAGAACTTCAGACCCAAGACACATGGTATTTATTTCTGCTGGGTTTGGCAGAAAGCAGTATACTGAACTGGTGAAAAATAATACTGAAAAAGAAATACTATTTTCCAACTTTAGGGGGTGAAAAAAAACCTGTAATAAAAGTATATCTCTTACGACTTTATGTGAAAATAAATGGGAGAGGTAGGTTATCATTCTCAGCAGAAATGCCCATGTAAATTCTACATAATTTAAACTTAAGGCAACTGTTCTCAATGGTGGCCAGTAAAAGGAAATACTAAAATCAAGGAGTATACAGAGAACAAAATTCAATAAATGTCACTATTTTCAAATTCCAATAGTCTAGTTTTTACTATCATTTATACCACTCTTAATCTGGAATTTAGATTAATAAAAATGAGCATATCGACTAGATTACTAGGGATTTTTTTTTGTGAAGATTATTCATTACCTACTTTGGCATATTTCACATGTTTATTAAATTTATTTACTATTTTGTATAATACAGATTATATATATGCTATCATACTTAACATTTTAATTGTTTCTATTTAATTACATATTCATTGCATACACTCTCTTTTATTAAATTACTTAACAAATAGAATCTAGTCAATAGCTTATAATAAAGAAAAGGAGGGAGAGTTAGAATCAAATAAATATGAAGAATTAACAGGAAAAAATTATGCATATATTATTACAAACACAAGGGAATCTACCTAGTATGCTATAGTCACTTGTATCATGTGTATCTTTTGTATAAGTAAGGAAATTATAAATAATTTCACCTTGATTTTTAAACTATCAATGAATTCATGAATACTAAAGAAACTATTTTGAATAAATATGAATTATTATTATACGTTAATCCAGTAAAAATACAATTTCAAAAAGCATCAAACAAAATCTGACTATTTTATATTTATATTTATATTTATACTTATATTTAATTAATAATTGGGAACAAAAATAAATGAGAATCAATTTAATTTTTATTTCATCAAATCCATCTAACTGAATGCCAATACCTTATGAAGAGGCCAAGGAAGAGTTCACATTCCAAGTAAAATTATTAAGGTTTTAAAACAAATGCTCTGTTCTCTGTGAAGCACATAACATTTTCTCTTCCTCATTACTGTATCCAGTGAAGCAATTCTAATTTTTGTATATTTTACTATTAACTATATGCATAGTATTCCAAAATAAATTGATAATTTCTACAGAGAAATAGCTGGCAATCCACTAGTTTATGAGCTGAAAGATAAAAAGGCTTTCCATATTTATTGTTTCCAAGGAAACTCTCTCTCAGTATACACTTGTTCAACATGCAAGCTTTGTAGGAACTGTATCATCTCTGTGCATGTGAGAAGAAAGCAAAATAGAGGTATAAGCTAAAAACTCTAGAATGAAACATTAGTTCCATGACAATGAAGAGCATTGAAAGAATCAGCTAACCATATTGATTTGATTGAACACAAGCAAGATGATGTTTGACAAAAGAGGAAACTAGAACAAATAAATATGCCCCAAGGAACCTGGTTAGTGAAATATTTCAAAAGGGAATGCCATTGCAAACTATACTAGAATGACAATACAAAGACAATACAAGAAAGCAAAATAAAATAACAGCAAGGAAGAACTGAAACAAAAAACAGAGGCATTCAATTAAACAAAGAAACAAATTTACATACTTGACTGTATCAATATTTATTGAGGGAACCCTAATATAAATACATTTTGTCAATATGGTCAATTCCAAAAATTGACAACAACCATACAAATTTTAAATTCGTCAAAAAATAGATTATAATTTTTCATACTGAAGAAGTTTAACTTCTTTAGTATACACAGTAAGCATCCACTATCATGAATAATATGTGAAAATTCTGAGGGCTTCTGAATATATATATACATATATATATATTTGGAAATACTTCTAAACATGATAAATTCACTAGAATGCTTTGCTGTACTTTCACTTGTTTAACTGACAGGCTTAATGTC
The DNA here is from genome assembly GCA_004363575.1 of Solenodon paradoxus. Lineage (NCBI taxonomy): Eukaryota > Metazoa > Chordata > Mammalia > Eulipotyphla > Solenodontidae > Solenodon > Solenodon paradoxus. The sequence continues at coordinate 394,559 of RJWH01001244.1, read as the reverse complement.
TAGTGATGCATATGTATGCACACACACAGACTTTTGCTCACTGATCATCTGAAAAACTCACATGCACAAACTCAACCACTTAAAAATGTAATAGTCCCACTAACACTCCTAACTTTCCAAGGAGAACCCTACAGAATGAAATGATTAGCCTTCATATCTCTTACATAATCCCTGCAACATGATAATAAATGTCACTAAGAACTTTCTTCTTTCACAGGCTTCTGTAGGACATTCTAAGTGCATAATGGATAGATAATTCTTTTTTTTATCATAGATGCACCTTCATCATAAAGCAGCTCTGTTAGTGAAGCTCAAGTTAAACCTTCAAATAATATCTGTGCTGACTTTATTTTCAGAGAAAACCAACATGTTTGCTTCCTTTTATATCTGTGCCATGGTCATATGAATGTTAATGCTTTTTCTTCTTAAGCCAAGAAAGTTTGAAATGGACACACTGATGGAATAAGTTATTACTATGTCAATGAGGCTTTAGGCCAATATGTTATGCTTTCCACAGTAAGGATCTAAGAATTTAATTAATGTATTTTGGGTCTATAACCTTCAAAATTTAAATTCACAATAAAACTGTCCTGTGAATTAGATATATGTGTGTAACCTCATTATGACTTGGCTCATCTATAATACGACCTCATGATTATAATTCAGAGAAAACTATAAAATGAAGATGTAGTAAACTGGAGTTTGAAAATGACAAATCATCAGTCCCTAAAGTTAAAAAAAAAAAAAAAAAAAAAAAGATCATTCAGCTAAAGAGAGATGACACTGGGATTAAAACAAATTAGGGGAAATTATTATCTATTTTGTAGTAGTATAATGAGATATATATATCATTTTAGCCAGGAAACATTGTATTTGCCCTTGAAAAGAATTTAAAAGTGTGCTTGGGTGACCTAGCGGTTTAGTTATACAAAGGCATATCCCAAAGTTTCTGATTCAAGGTCTAGGGCCAGGTAATCACAAAAGTGAACAACTGAATAAAATAAAGTGCTGCTTCTCCCTCCCTCTTCCTGGCTACCTACCTTGTTGACCTCATTCCTGCCTACACCCTATCTTTCAGCAAAAAAAGAAAGAAATTGGAAGTCATGTGCCTTATAATAAAAACAACCAATATCTGTACTTTGTATTATTTTAACAAAAATAATTTCATGTTTAGGTCAGTGTCACAAGTGGGGCAGCTAATAAATTAGATAGTTCTGAGATCCACATTTAGGTCTCTTTCTCCCAGTCCAGTCCTCTATTATCTTGAGTCAGTATCATTTAAACCCAGATCTATTTATTCCCATTGTGCTTAGATTTTATAGTTTGACTCCAGTGTCCTTATATATAAAATGAAAGAACTAAACTAAGTGATCACTAACCTCCATTATAATCTTTTAAAATTAGAGAGTTTGGTGAAACACAACATTATGTGATCTAAATGGGGCCCAGTGATTTGCAAAACACGACCTTTGCCTATAGAAGTAAATAAATTTTGCACAGTGACAAGTAAACCATTTTTGCATGTTTCTTTATCCATAACATATGCTAACTAAACTCACAGATGCAATAGAACCAATATCAAAATGAAAAAAAGGAATATACATTTTGTAAACACAAAGGAACAATATAGAATTTTATTCTATCTTCATCATTTGATAATCTTTTGGTTTTTATTATATTTTAATAACAGATTTATTAAGACATAATTTCCATTCCATAAAATTCATGCTGTTAATATGTACAATTTGGTGATTTTTAATTGATTTGTAGTGTTTTGTAATCATTTCAACTAATTTTAGAATATCATTACCCTCATAACAACCTCATTATTGATTATCAATTGCTCCCAAATATATCTCCTTCAGCCCCTAGAAATCTCTAATATATCTTTGGTTCTTAAGGAATTCCTATTCTGACATTCTATATTAATAGAATCATAGTGTGACCTTCTATATTTGTCTTCTATTATTTAGCATAGTTCTCGTCTCACTCAAATTACAGCATATATCAGTACGTGATTCCTTTTTATTACCTATTAATAGTCCATCATATGGATAAACCAATTTTAATTATCTACTAACCAGCTGAAAGACTTATAGGTTGTTTCCACTTGGTCATTATGAATAACGCTGCTATGAGCACTCTTATTCAAGTTTTTGAATGGACATGTGTTTTCATTTATCAGAGTAGAATTACTATATTATATGGTAAGTCTAGTTTTAATATTTGGAAGAACTTCCAAACTGTTTCCAAAGTGGCAGTAGCCATTTTCTAATCCCAGCAGCAATGTGAGGGGGTTCCATTTCACCCACATCCTTATCAATACTCATTACAGTCTTTTTTATTTTAGCAATCCTAATGTGAAAGGGTATTTCACTGTAGTTTCAGTTTTCTCTTCTCTAATAACTAATGATGTCTAGCATCTGTTCATATTTTGAGGAATCTGCATATTTTCCTTTGAAGTTCTTTGTCCATTTTTAACTGAGTTGTTTACCATTTTACTGTTTAGTTATAAGCGTTCTTTATATAGTCTGGACGCTAGACCTTAATAAATATATAAGCTCTATATATTTTATTCCATTCCATGAGCTGTATTTTCACTTAACTACTGATAAAATTTGAGATAAAAAATGTGATCATAATCTAATTTGACTTATTTTTCTTTTGTTGCTCATATTTTTAGTATCACAGCTAAGAAAATACAGCCTAACTCAAAGCCATGAAAATACACTCACATTTACTATTTCTAAGAGTTTTCAACTTGGTCAGTTGCACTTAAGGTTATGATACATTTTTACTTAATTTTTGTATGTGATGTGAAGTAGGAGTCTGAATCTATCCTTTTGTATGTGCTATCCAGTTGCCCTAACACCATTTGCTAAAAACTCTTCTTTCTTCATTAAGTAGACTTGATACTCTTTTCAAAAGTTAATTGATCATAAATAAAAAAGTATCAAGGACTTTCAATTCTAATTAATTTATCTCTATATCTCTTTATAGAGTTACTACATTTCTTTGATATTGTATCACTGTATTTGGTTTTGAAATTGGGAAGTTTCAATTCTCCAAGTTCTTTTTCAAGATCACCTGGGTTTCCTATACTTCCATATGAATTTCCATCTTATTGATACCTGCAAAACTGTCAGATAAGATTTTGATAGGGATTGGTTTATTTTAAGATTAATTGGGGAGCATTTCCATCTTAACAATATTAATCATTGCAATTTAGAATCACAGGGTATATTTCAATTCATTGAGGTTTTCTTTTATTTCTTTTAACAGTGTTTTGTCGTTTCCAAAGTAGAAGTCTTGACTTCCTTCTTATATTTGTTCTTAAGTACTTTGCTATTTATAATGTTACATTAAAAAGAATTATTTTCTTAATTTAACTTACTTTTGTTTCTATTATGTTCAATGCTAGTGTAATTTAAACAATCATTGTAAAGTTATTGCTTTGGGAGAGCATACAGCTATTTTTTATTCTTCTGCACCTGAATTTGTATCATATATACTTGGTGTGGAGAAAGAGGAAAGGCAAGTAGATTTTCTTTCTCAGTGATAAAGTAGATATTTGCATACCTTGTATTTTATTTTTATTCTTTTTCCAAAACACAGAACAAGATAGGAAATACAGATATCAGTGGAAAATGGTATTAACCAACTGCTCAATTCTGACATTACTAATTCTAGCATTTCGTCTACCTTATAGGACAGGTACTTGACATTGTTTATCAATCAGATTCAAGTAGAATATACTTGGAAGCACAAATGTATAGAGTAGCAAGACAGTATGATAAAGGTACTCTGTGCTTTCGGCCCCTCACTGACTAAAAGCCTGTGTCAATCTGAGTAATAAAATTTGTCATTTCTGGGTCAAGGATTATGGAGTAGTTAAATTCCCCAGATATATTCAGGGTCATAGTCAAAGTTCTGCATGTCATAACCCACCCCAAAATGAAAAATTTAAGCCACAAGTTAGTACTTCTAGTGACACCAGCTGAACAATCTTCCTTTATTTTTCCATAAGGTTTTGTGATAACTGAAAATGATAAAAGAAAGCGTGAAAGGAAATGTCAGTTGAGAGAGCTGAGTGGAGTAATTCAAATATTCTTTTCTAAATGACCTTTAACATGTAGCAACTACGAGAAGTAAGAGATAAGTTATGAGTCAGGATTTGTGCTTTGAATCTAACAGCACTTTGAACATGCTGATTATACACAAAGAAAACAGAAGTTCAATAAAGACTAATCAAATATCTGAGTTTCATTGTTTATATGTCTTTGAGATATTTTTTCAAATTGTTCTACTTAAATAAAACAAAGCAGTAAATGAAATATATGTGTGAATATCTGAATACATAGATATATAGCAATGTGGATAACATACATGCATATTATTTCAACCTAATATGGGCTACTTTGTATTTGTGTGCATGTTATACTATCATATTTTCCTAAATCAGTAAAATTGATTCCATAGACAGATATACAAATTTCATACCAGAGTTTCTATAAATCCTTGGCGTATTACTAAAGATCCAGTACAGTCTGAGAACCCCAACTAGATGTTGCATCTCATATCCATTCCTGTTTTTAAAAATCCATGTTCATAATTTATGTCACTTCGTTTCATGTAAAAATTAATGAATGCTGGACCCCTTTAAAAGTTTCTGGCTGAGTTTACTATGCTTTTCTTTAACCATCATTCATGGAACTGATAAAAATGTACACATGCATTATCAATTACCCTAATTACCAAAATGGTCACAAGTTAGGAATTTCAAAAGCTTTTGAATGCTTTTTAATACTTTACTACAGGTGCTTTTTCAACTTTTAATTTATTCTAGAATATGCATGTGAGTTTAGAATTTTTTAAAAATCAAGCAAATGCACTAATAGAGGATTAATGATTTCCCAATTAAGATAGTAAACAAGACAGTAGAAGAGATTCTTTTTCATTCCTCTACTTCACACTATTCATTCTAAAAAACTCCACTGATGTTAATTTAACAAATAAAAGCTTTTGACAATATTGCCCTGTGTCTTGACACTCCCAGTCTACACTAGGTAGTACTTTGAACATTCAATGTATGTTGAATTACTTGTATCATAGTATTTATCACATATTTATGAGATAAATCTTTGATTGCAGATCTGATCCCTAGAAAATGAGTTTTCTTTGTTCAGAGACCATGTCTTACAAGTCTGAAACCATAGTGTGGCAGATTCTGCCGTGTCCTTTATAAGTTTGACAAATAATTTCTTACATTCAAAACTCTCAATTTCTTATCATTCATTTCATTTGTGTTCCTCTGGATCTTATATTACTGGTGTTAAGTGAATGTGGACCAGGACCTCATTTGGAATTACTGTTTTTATCCTAGCAGAGTTCTCAATTGACCTTAATCCGTGGATTAGATTGGGCTTCCATTCATTTTCCAGGTTAAGGTTCTTCTCTACCGACAAAATTCACTTTAAATTCAGAGTAATCTCTTGCTTACTCATAAGATGCCACATCTCACATACAGTTAATTTGTTCTCTGGTGGATGATTTCAGGGGCTCAGGAAATATTCCTATGAGAATTTCTTTTCTGTTGTCCATTATTTGCCAGTCCATTCTTGGGGTTTTATAAATAAAACTAGTTATTTCATTAATTATTGTTATTTAGTTTATTGTTATTGTTCACTAATGATAACCCATTATCAGCCTGTAAAAATAGCAGCCTAGTATGAATTTATTTTACTACTTTCCCCCCCTAATATCTAGTGAGATCGACTGCCCGAAAGACTGAAATTTTAACAGGCCAAAAGTAAAGGATAAAAGGTGCATTAGGAAGCTGTGGTACTAACTTCCTGGAAAGGAAGACCTAGGAGTGGAATCACATTAGCAGTCTTTACAAAGCCAGAGAGCAACAGAGACCAATAGTCTCAGAGGTAAAAAGTGGTAATGCCTTTTAATAGGAAACTAGATTAAGCATTAAGGGAATATAGCAGGATTAAAAGAGTTCATTAACACTAAAATTTACGTGATCTTTTCCATATTGTTTTGTTTTCTTTGGTTTTCAACGACAATGACAGAAGAAACAGGAATAAGTGCCTAATTTTATACCTCTGGACTTTTGATGCTAACCTCTAGGAGTTTACAAGTACTACTACAAGACAGTATTTTGGCAACAGATCTTTAACCACTTAGAGAATTAATGCAATCACCTTCATTTGATTTGATGTGATTAATGCAAAGTAAAAGGCAATTTTGCATTACAGAAATAATTCTTTATACCTAATATTCACATAGGGATATTTCATATTTAAAGTTAGACTTTTGCCCTGTAAGAGCCTACCAAAAAAACTGCATAGTATCAGTATATCCTTGCAGCTGGAGTCAATTAAACAGATAGGTACCACTGGCATTCTGATGCTGTTATTCATTGTAAACTGACAATAAAAATCCTGCTGGACACTTTACAATACATATAATAAAATCAATGTCATCGGAAGAATGAGGAATAATTGGTAATTCCGATTCTAGGAAAGGTGTGGGCTTTTTCTGGGTTACAGGGCTCTAAAGGAAATACTGTTGATACTAAAGATACAAAGAAGCACTACCAAAAGCTAATGCACAATCCCTAGTTTTTAGACTACACTATAAACAAAAACATTTGACGACTTGATTACTTAATTGAGTCTCAAAACTACCTTGTAAAGTAAGTGAGGCAAGTATTCCTCTTAATTGCACAGGGTAGAGACCAATGTTACAAAAGTGATTATTAGGTAAGTTAGGGCTGACATCAGTTTTCCTACAATGTAATGTATACCTCTTTTCATCATGCCTAGTTTCACCAGAATCTCTCAGTCTTTTGTTTGGTAATTTAGAAAATACACAATACATCAGACATTCCCAAAACTTCAGATTTCACAGACTGGTAAAAAATAAATAATGAATAAAATAACTGTAAAGACTAACGAAAGTTTTCTAAAGTTGCATTCCTCAAACACACACACACACCTCCCACCATCATAAAAGAAAGGGGACACTTACAGTTTTTACAGGTAGGATAAGCATCAATCCAAAATAAAAGACTTCCTTTAAATTGAATTTAGCTCCTTGAAAAGCTTACCATCTTATAATTATTTTCTCATTTGTTAACATACAAGTGAAAATTCTTTCATAGTCAAGTGTAGTGTAAATCTTTTTTTGAGATAGCATCAGCTCATTGTTGGCAAGACTTAAACCAAGGTTAAAAGGAGTTCATTTTAATTCAATAACCATTTATTGACTACCTGTTATATGCAAGACATTGATTCAGATTCTAAGTAATATAAGGATCACAACAGCCCAATCCCTGTCTTCAAATAGCTTATGATCTAATAAAGAAGATAAGAAACAATCAACATAAGGAAAGATTAAGATAAGTACCTTAAGAGAGGAACAAACCAAGTTATTCCCCGGAATGAAAAACAGGCAGGTTAACACTTACTTAAGGGAATTAGAGAAGGCTTCTTTGGGAAGTCAAAAAATGAAATGGGTCTTAAAAAAAAAAAATGGGTGTTACCTCTGGAGACAGAAGGGGAGGGATATATGTGTGTGTATGTTTGTGTATTAGAGGAGATAAAGGATACGAAGGGGCATTCCAAAAAAAAAAAAAAAAAAAAAAACAGGAGCAAGGCACAGACTACAATACTCAAATTGTATCTTGGGAATTGTCAATGTGTAATTGCTACAGGTTTTAAGAGAGAAAATGCCTTCAGGAGAAATAGTTTAAGTTTCTTTCTATTTAAGAAAGTTATTGGTGTATATGTTATTTCAAGGGCAAGTTTACTGATCTTCAAATTCCAACTTTTGCATTCATAATTGAAGAGGCAAAAAATGAAAGATTTGCATTTTGATAATCAAAAAGTTGTATGTCTGAAATAAGTTCTTAGGATAAGGTAATAACACACAGAACCAGGTCACAAGGCCTATGAAAGTAAAAGGAAATTATCTTGGAGAGAAAGCAGACTTTTTAAAACAAGCTAGTATAAAGCTGAGGAAAGACAAGGAAGGGAGCTATTCCGAAATTGGTCACTGATATCAAATGCATATGAAAAAGTAAATTTACAGAGTCACCAAACAAGGTGACCAAAAGTAACAGAACCCTGGAAAAGGATTGGTATCAATGCAAAAAGTAAACAGGCACACTCACTCCTTTCTCCATCCTTCAAAAAGTAGATGCCAACAGCACCAAACAGGGGGTTATTAGGGCCCAGATACTTCATAGACAAAGGACTAAGAGAGTCAGACAAACTGGCCTTCACAGAATATGGTAATGTCTATACTAGGAAGCTATCATCTAATAGCATTACTGGGATCAACAAGTTTCCAGATGTTTCAGTCCTTGACTACAGAAGAGCAAAAACTTATTTCTACATTCCACTTTCCTCCAGGTCTATACATTTTCTGTTGGACAGAGGTAAACAGGTTCCTAAAAAATGGGTTCCTAAAAGAACAAAACAGAAGATGACATAATTCTCATACCAGATTACATTTGTAGAGGTAGTTTTATTATTATGGGTTGGGTTCTTGTGCTCCTAAGGAGAATATTTACTCCAAGACACTTGCAGCATGTCATAGTTTTATCAAGACCCAAGAGAAGCAAAACAGTGAGATTTTATTGGCAAAGTAACAATGTGAAAATAAGCGGGTGGGGCTGGGGAGGTGGCATGAATTCCCTCTGTAGAGTAATGTCAGTTAGCTTAATTGCATATTACTCCCCAAGTCTCTATCGGAAAGCAGCCTCAGTGTTATAGGATTTGATAATGATTAGCTTCAGAAACAATTAAAAACCTTTGAAAAGCAGTTGGGTTTTTCGCCCTCCACTTCCACCTAGAAGACAGGCAACTCTCAGATCACCACCTGACAGACTTCCCAATGAAAGGACACATGAAAATATATGGGTTTTCAGAAATAAGAAAATAAGCCCTTGCTATTCCCATCCCAGAAGTGGAACAACAGTGATAAACAGAAACAAATGTAATACTCTCCTCCCCTCTGATCTAGGGAAATCCCATTAAGGTTGAGACCAGAGAGCTTTCCCCAGGAAGAACACAATTGCAATAACTTTGTTTATCACCTTCCTCCACAGTCCTTCTCACAAGCTGGCAGACAGATGGAGGAAAATAAGAGTGGAGGTGGGCAAGGAAAAGGAAAAATGGCTAAGTGAAATTAAAGCAAGAGCAAAGTGCCAAAATGAGAGTAAGGGTGGAAGATAGTATACCCCCAAGGGTAGAGGGCAGGTCATTCCCAGAGGAGTTGATATTGAGGTCTAGGAATTCTATGCCCTTGGCTCCAAATAGCAGTGTTTTGGGGTGGGTGTCTCTGATTCCTCACAAGGAGTAAAAACCATAAATGTTTCAAATAACGAACATATAACTAGCCAGGTTCACCAAAAGGTGAACCTTGCTCCTTCTGATCAGTAAACTGGTGGGTAAACTGATTTGATGTTCTGTTTTGTTTTTCCTGTTTTTCTGAATTTTACCCCTCCCTCATTCCGGCCTATGTCTAACTGCTACCTAATAGTTGGGGTCTAAGCAATGATGAGGTACAACCATAGTTTTACATTTAATATCATCTTGCTTACTAACCTGTGATCAAGTTAATCTATAAAAAAAAATTTTCCACTTAAATAATTGTTGGGTTTTTTCTTCTCTGGCCCTGGGTCTCAAACCCAAGACCTTGGGCTTTACATGGTCTATACCTCAGCCGTCTCATTCCCTGAGCCACAGTTAAATTCTGAGATTTGTTTCATCTCACAATATTTTTCTTTCCATTTGGCAATGTTGTTTTATGACTATCCTCAAATAGCCTTTCATGACTTAATCTATGTGGAGGCTTATATGAAAACATTTATTTCAGTTTATATGCCATATAAATATTGCTTTTATGATGTTAATGGAATGCACCATTGTTTGGAGTTTCTGTAATTTATAGACTGATTTTCCACTCATTCACTTAGTTATTGTTATGGAGAGAGCAATATATGCAGACAGCTTTTAAGATTCTAGCTCAAATTTCAGAGATTTTATCTTGAATATCATATGGTTAATTTTATGTGTAAACTTGACTGGGCCATGGTGTGAAGATGTTTGACTAAACATTGTTGTGAATGGTTCTTTGAGGAGGTCTTATTTGATGAGATTAATATTTAAAATTGGTGAAATTTAAATAAGGGAGACTACACTCCATAACATGGATTTGACCAACCACAGACATTCTGAAACCAATCCTCTGCAGATAACAAGGGATAACTGTATTTAAATTTGGCGGGGAGTCAAAAGTTATATGTAGATCATTTTTATTGTAAGGGTGTCAGTGCTTTAAATCTCTCACCACTCATTCAAGAGTCAACCATAGATATTTCAATGATAGATGCATATAAATAAATTGATTTTAGTTATACACACACACACAATCTTTCTAGATCTGCTTTTTTGGAGAACCCTAACAAATGCATATCACTTTGACATATAGCTACTCATAGAGCTATAGATGTGGTAGAGATAAATATAAATAAATATATGAATTAAGTTTAACTATCTTAGCAGTTTACAACAACACACCTTAATTCCATTTCTATGGATCATGTTCTGGGCATGCCATATCTGGGTCCTCTGCAAAGTCTCTCAGCTGCGTTCAAAGTATTGGCAGGTGCTATGGTGTTACATAAGGTTCAACTAATAAATGATTCACTTGCTGCAGAACTCAGCTTCCTGTGGTTGCAGGATTAATGGCATCAGTCTTCCTGGCTCGTCCACCCTCAATTTCTAAAGACTACTCTCAGTTTCTTTCTACATGGGTCTTCCAACATAGACAACCCACAACATAACAACATTCTTCCTCAAACTCAAGGGAAGTGAGAGATTCTAGCAGGACAGGCATCTCATTTTATGTAACATAACCACATAAACACAATCAAGTATATCCCATCACTTTTACAGGGCTCACCAAGACATAGGCACCACCCATAAGAAAAAGAAAGAAAGAAAGAAAAAAAAAAGAAATCAAACCAGCATATGAAAACAAGAAAAAGGAGATAATTATGGAGACTTTATATACTGTCTGCTATGGTTTTTCCTACAGGTTAAGTAATTATAAAATAAGGGTTGCCACATTCTTCAGTCAAATTGTTCTCTTTCTTCTTTTCATGACTATAATGAAACTGAAGGTATGTAAGGTATATTTATATGTAAAAACAATGATTACATTCATTTCTTTTCATGTCAAGCTACCTACTTCTGCCTTATAAAAATGACCCCCTAAAATTAAAAACTTAAAAAAATAGACCCCCTTATAGCACAGCAATTCTGAAGAACAATCAGGCCAGTCCAGCTGCAGAGAAACCAAATGTGGTCTCTTAAATAGTCATGTGTTGCTATGTTGTAAGTTCTTGTTGTCTTCTTGTTTTATCTTTTTGTTAACTTTAACTGAAGTACCCAGAAACTGCAGCATTATTTTAGAAAAATGTATATTTTTGATTGTGTTAATTTCTATCATATTTTTCTTTATTACCTCTTAAAAGACATAAAATCAAAATTCAGTATTTAATTTTTAAAATATCACCTTTGTGGTAGCTAAATATGTTACAATATCAAAATCCTTGTAGCATACAAACTTTTACACAAGGTTATAATCTACTTCCTTTTTAAGTTACTTGCTTTAAAAATGCTGACATTTATTTATGTACTGTTAATACAATTTTCCTTACATGAATATTGTCCATGCAGTTTTTCAGGGACATAAACACATTTCACAATGTAAAAGATAGTAGTACAGTAGCAATTTAAAATGTTATGAACTGTGTCCATGACCTTAGTATATGACCCGGATCTTATATTTTTTTTTTCTGTTTCTCAATTTTTTTTGTTTTTTAATATTTCTTAATATTTGACTACATATAACAAAAGATGTTTTAGGAAATGAAATATTTCATTGTAGGAAGTCAAATGAATTACAATTAAATTATATTAATTAATGTTACTATTTAGAGATAATCTATGCCAAAAATAAAAAGGACAGATATTCATTAGGAAAAGATATTTTTCCTTTTCCTAAATACTCTCTGAATAGAGTAGATTTAAATCACTACTATTTGATCTTGACTTTTAGAATGATTCTATTAGTGTCATATGGAGTATGTTGATAATTAAAAAATATATCTTAAACTCCATTTATCAACTACTTCCTAGCAAAGGTAACAAAGGGAAGCAGTAGGTCCCTAGAATTGGAGATGAGCTGCCTGTCTTTTACATTTCTCTACCTGAATATGCACTGACCATAAGTTACTATTATCCTTGTAGTCTTTTGCCCTATTCCACAGACCTAGGAGAGAAGCAGGTTCAATATTATCTTATTTCCTTACTGTACAGATTCTAAGGTTCTAAATCATTATTCTCCCACCCTCATGGGGAAAAAAAGCTCTGCCTTTAAGAGTTAGTTGAGGGATTTAAAGTGTAGATTAGGGGCCTGAATGTTATGGCTCACGCCACTCAACAAAGAATCCAAGTCTAATGTGTTCACAGAGAATAGAAAACAAAGCACCATTTCAGTAACAGCTGAGTGAGCAACCAGCATCCCCAATGTGGTTATCAGAGAATAGGACAAGAGAAACTTTCTGCATCTATGCTTCTAAATATATGTTCCACATACAGATCATGGAAAACTGAAAAAGCAGTCAGTCAGGGACTCCCCAAAGAAACTAGCTCTGCTTAATTCATAAGACAAGTAACACAAGAGAAGGCATCATGCATGTGTACACTGAAGAATAATGCACAGTACCACCATCCACTAGTGAAGCAATAAAAATTTGCCCAACAAGTTTTCCAAATTCAGATTAAATCCTTTGTTTCAAGGGAAATCAGGGAACAGGCCATTGGGAAGATGGAGGACCAGAATTGTCCTCAACAATTTAGCACCTCTTACCAACTGGCCCCTTAGCCATCTTCTTCTATAAACATGGATGACATCTATCAAGTTTAAGGCTTTCATGCCCTTCTGTTTATATTCTGCTAAAGGACACTTAAATGATGCATCCTTCCCCCATTGCTATTGTTATAAAAAGCAAACCATAAGGCATGACATATTGATGATGACCATCTGGGTCAGAGTCAAAGCAAAAGGTTTTGGGCTTGTGTGACCTTGAGCAAGTTACATGATCTCTCTAAACCCCCATCTGTAAAAGAAGGATATTAGTATATACCTCAGAGTTGCCTAATGATAATTATCATGTGTAACCTGCTTTAAGCACATGTGATATGTGCCTCTAAATGTATGCTGGATTCTGAATTGATATAATGTCATCACAATAATCAGTATAGTATTATAAGGCCTTCAGACTCATAACTTCAATAATATAATCTGACCTCTATCAACTATTCTAAATTCATCTCCTTCCAATTTTCCCTCATCTCAAAGTTATAAATTCATTATCCACCAAAGCTTAATGCCTTGTGGTATGCTAAATTACTATACCCACCTCCTAATCTCCAGAAGCTGTAAATGTTACCTAAAGCCTAAAATTAAGATTCAGATCTTAAGATCTGGTACAATAGAGAGCTTCAGTTAGCCTACAAGTATCCTAATGTTCTGCTCTTGTAGGTAAACTTTCTAATGCAAATAACCTTTCTTATTAGGGATACCAGTCACACACAGTGCCTGCTTATCACTGAGTAGTGGACTACAGCTCCTTACCAGTCCACAGATGTATTCAAACAAGGTGATCGCCTTCTCTCTACAAGTGCTGGAGAGGACGTACTGGAAAAGGAGCTCTCCACTGCTGGTGGGAATATAAATTAGTGCAACATAGACTTTTTATTGTTCCCATCTCAGGCCATTTTCCCTTGTTCAGTCCCTCCCCTTGGAATGCTCTATACTCAGATATCCCATGGCTATTCGTTCACTCCCTTCAATTCTTTTCAAAATATCATTTCAAGGGTTTATTTTCTGGCCAAACTCTTCAAGCTTATGACCTCTACTTCAAAGCATTTTCTAATTCCCCAAGTACTTCTCCCTAGGAACTTATCACTGTCTAATTTATCATATATTTTATTTATTTATCACAGGTTTCTTATCTACTTTTTCCTCTCCCATTCATCTGTTTTGTTCATTGCTGTATCTCCAGCTCCTAGAACACTACATGGCATAAGTGCTAAATAAAAACTGTGGAATGAGGAAAAAAAGGATGAATCATAAACAACATTTAATGAATCCTACACCTTTATACGCTAGTCATAATGTAGAGATTTTTTTATTACCTCCGTACAAATATTCTACAAGATGTGCTGTTGTATGTCTTTAACAGATGAGAGACAGGCTTAGAGATTCTAATAAATGTGTCCAAGATCACACAGCTAGTAACTGATAGTCAATTAACACATTATTTTGATACATATTTCATAGACTTAAGTTATCATAAGAGAGGGGCCTTTTGTATTAATTATTCCCACATCTGTGAAAGGTGTGAGGTCAGTTATGCACTCTATCAATGGTATACATTTTGAATATATAAACATTTATGAATGTCATAACAAAATTTCCCTGAAAAGTAAAGATTGTATTTGGAATATTCCAAAATAATAAACCTCCCAAAGGGAAATACTGTGAAGCACAGTAAGTACCATGATATTTCCTTTCTTCTTATCTCTCATTAAAACTTAATCAACTTACAATTATCTATTCATTTTTGTAGCACATTAGATTATGAAAATGATTTTGATATTTCAAAATTTGGGGGTAGCAGAATTATTTTGTCAAAAGTTTTTATTCTGCTTTAATATGTGAGCCTTTCTAATCTTGAAATGAATATGAACATATTTGGTTGAATAAAATTTCAAAATTACTAATGTCTTCTGAGAATAAAAGACAGAAACTACTCATTAGACAAAAAACACTGAATTTGTTTTTAAACGTCTATATTTTACTAATACGAATAACTGAACTATCAATTCAGTTGAGGAAAATCAACATATATTTTTTCTTTTAATCATAACTCTCAAAAATTTATAATATTTTTATTTATTATTTTTCATCAAAATGCAGTACATTATCAAAGATATCTTGAAACTCAGTACTCAAAAATTTAGGAACTATACAATTATTCATATTTAGAAATAATTTCACTTTTCTGTAAGAAACATCAAATTTAGTTCACATTTGACACTGTACTTAATCTCTCATTACAATAATTATTTGCACACAGATAGTATTGGCATTAAAATAGATTTTAAATTTATATTTATATACTATCTTTATTTTCTTTCAATTCTAAGTGGGTTTGATCATTAAGCGCAAATTGAAGAAAAGTTTCAAAATTTAAATATATAAACAGGTCTACTTATATGACTTGATAATATTTTTTAAATATAACTGAAAACATTCATTAAAAATCATACCTGAAGATGAGAGAACTTTAGAAAAAGAAATATCTGAAGAAATTTATAAGAAACTGAAAAAGTTAATAAAGTAAGATGTTTCTGAAAAATAAATTGATTTATAATCCATATTTAATGGTTGAAATACAGTTTTTAATATTTTTGTCCTCTATTCACAATTTCATATGTGAATTACATGCTGCAAGGATCAAATGCAAATGTTTCATCTTTGTTGTTGATTTAAAAAGGAAGGATTTTATAAATTCATAGTGCAATTATTTGGCTGCTCTCAGGAACTTAAGCTTTATTATTTCTGTCTCACACATCCCAAAAATACATAATATACACATAAAAAAAGATCAAGCTGAGGTTATTTTGACCTAAGTAATGAATAAAACCTTAAGCTAAACAGGAATATTTCTAAAACAATGTATTCAGCTCTTCACATTATGCTCTTTTAATCTCTTTATAACATTGAAAGGGCAAATAAAAATAATTCATTGGAGTCAAAGTATAATATTTCTGAATTATAAAATAAGATCGTTATAATACAATAACAGGTATTATAGGGCCAACTTTTGAGACTACCAAAATATTCTTTGGTTTATAAAGATGACATTAAAGTTAACTACTTTAAACTTATGTAAATGCTCCTCTCTCTCATATACATAATTATATGTGTGTGTATATATATATATATATATATATATATATCAATAATTGTGAAAGTTTCAAGCTTCTTAAAAGAAGTAAATTTCAAAACTACTATTCAAGAAAGGCACTTGAAATTTGGAAACTAACAAAAGATTTAAATCATTTAAAGAAAACATCTAATAAAATTTCAGAGCCTAAAATACTTTTTTAAATTAGAGATTATTGCAAACTGATTTCTATCAGATATTTTTGTTGTTGACTTCAAGTGTAATTTAAAGAAAGTACCACGAAGTGGTAATTTCCATCACACTATCTCCCTCTCTCTCCAGGACAGTATCATCATCTTTACCAAGTAAAAGGGGTTCATCTTGTAAACTCCTTACTAAACCAACTGAACCTCTAGTATCCTTTCCTTAAACTTAGTTTTATTACCTAAAACATTTCAAAAGGGGTGATTTATTTTAACAAAATGTGAATATTTAATGAAATGATTAATGTTAGCATAAATTTCAGTTGCACACTGGGATTCTGTTTTTCAATTCAGTTCACCAAATAGTTATTAAAGACCTACAATGCACGTTATTAGTCACACAGTAGTAAAACATATAAGTAAAAATATTTTAAAATATAAATATTTCATATTAAACATAAATATTTAATTATAAATATAAAATATAAATGCCCCATGTGCCATACAGCCTCCTGGTATTTATGGCCTCTGTAATCACTCTCCTTGAGTGTGGGCTTAATTTCGTGATGTGCTACTAACAAACAGCATATAGCAAAAGTGGTGAAATGTCACTCCCAAGATTAGTGATTTCTCTGTGATTTCCTTTCTGTCCTTCCAGCTCTCTCTTTTTCTCTCTCCTGATCCTTTTGATAAGTTGTCATGTTGTAACTATGGAGAAGTCCATATGGCAAGGAATAGAGAACAGTTTGGGCCAAAAACAAATGAGAAATTGTGTTTCTCAGCCAAACAAACCATGAGGAAGTTAATTCTGCCACAGCCATTGAATGATGGTATAAGCAGCTTCTACCTCAGTTGCACCTTGAGATAACTGCAGTCTCTGCAGACACTTTCCTTTCAGCCTTGTAAGAGACTCAGAGCAGGAGGATACAATTAAACTGCATCTGGATTCATGACCAAAAGGCACTGTGAGATTCTAAACGGGTATTATGTAAGCTATTGAATCTGAGAGGTAATTTGCTACACAGCAATAAGTAATTAAATACATGGTGTTGTCTAAAAATATATAACCTATTAAAAGAATAAATTTACAACTAATATAAAGTAAGATATAACGTGTCCAGAGTTTGTTGTTGTTGTTTAAGCATTATGGTAGATTTCTGACAAAGTATGTATTAGGAAGGACATTTTTTTTAATGTCTTTTTAAAATTCCTTTAAAAAAGGAAACATATAGGAGAATGCTTTTTAAAGAAAACAGATGATGATGATCATGGGCCTTGAATATAACACTAAGGGAAACTGTATTTTGCTCCATAATAAGCAGTAAAATTTTAGCACACAGGAATTAACAGATGTGATTCATATTTCTGAAAGAAAATCTGGAGCCATTGTGTGTACCGGATGATATATAAAAGAGAAAATAATTTATCATTTAAAAGTCCATTGTAAAAGACTGGATGAGAAGGAATAGAGCCTGAGCCATGTTGAAGTGTCAGTAGAAACGCAAATGGAGAAAATGCATTTGAGGTAACTGGAAGCAAAACCGGTAGGATTTGGTGAACAAAGGACTATGGGATGTTGAGATAAAGACAGAAATTGAAGATGGTACTAAGATGTTTAGCCTAATTGACGTGGAGAAACAGTAATATTAAAAAAGGAAGCAAAAACAAATGGAGGAACGTTTTAATGAGGCAAAGTTAAGTTCTTTGAATTGGACTTGCTTGAGTAGTAGCAGGATAAGAAGTCAGTAGTTTCTAATACAATTATGATTGGGAACAAAATCAGAACTTCAGGTAAGGATCTGGAAATAATTAACTTAGAGTGCTAGCTAAAGTCATGAAAGAAATGAGATAGTCCACTGAGTACTTAAAAACCTCTTAATACTCTCAACTACCTGCAGGATAAAACACAAAATAATTAGCCACACAATTATCCAGCCTCAGCTGCTACACATTCCAGTGTACACTGATCACAGGTCTCTCAACACAACCTGACTTTCGTATCCATGACAAAGCCCTTCTAAGGTTCCACTCCTGATATGGTCCTGTCTCCAAAACTTACTTAGCCTTTATGTAACTTCAAACGCCACCTCTTTAATGTTTCCAGAGCACACTGTCCTCCTCACTATAAAGCCTTTAGCACTTTTGGATGAGTTTTCTTAACTTTTCTTTCCCAATACAACACTGGGGAAGAAAACATTACTTATTGTCAATATCCAGTGGTACCTTGGATATACAGTATATGTTAAATGTTTAAAGTAAAAGCAATTACTAGGGAAAAAAATGATGCATAAACTAGGAAGAAAAAGAAGGAATCATTCACCCTGAGACAGATCAAAGAAGAAATGAGGGAGACTAAGAAAACAAAAAGGTTTTATTTTTAAAGGGTAATGTTTCCTAATGTTGAATTGAGAGTTCCCTTCAGTCATCACCTTCATATAAGTTAAGTATCTCACAAGTTGCACTTAAAATAAATGCTATAATAATCATCTTTCGTGACGTTTGGAAGATTTTTTTGAGCGGGGGGTGGATTTAAAAGAGAACTTTATCAAGTCTACCAGGAGTGGGCACTAGCCCTTAAAATGCACTCTGTTCTACTTGACAGAGCTGATAATTAATAATTTAAATCTATTTTTTCCTTAATACTTCCCATACTAAATAACTATGGCATATTAGACTTCCATTATTTCACATCACTTCAAGACTAAATTTGCCTCACTTTGCCTTCATACGCATTTATGTAGATTCTCATAGCTGTTTTCAAATATTGTCAATATGTCCACTTAGGCAAAGAATCTCTATCATCAACCCTCTTTATATTCAAGACCTTCCCCAAGAAGAGCTTTTTGCTCTCCAACAGTTTCATAAAATTAGACAGTTGCAATATTATCCTGCACACAGGCAAATTTTTACCACAGACTTGACTTTCCACATGTATTAGAAATACATGAAATAGTGCTGTTTTGCACACTTCAGCTAGGATTTGGGAATAATTAATTTCCTTGCTTGTATTTTCTTAGCTATATTTTTTACTTTTCAATATTTTATCTGTAAGGGAATATACAATAACTTGGCTGTTATTCTAAACTTTCTATCCTAAGGTCCTTAATTACCAAAGTCATGTTAATTTGTGTTACTTGCTTGAATAGTTTATGCCCCATAGAAAAATTTATATTACTTTTTACTTATAAAAATTGAATGTAACTTTTTCCAATGTAAAATATTCCCTACTCATCTTTAAAAGATAAATTACAAATGAAAATTATTCTATTCATCACCTGATAGTGTCTCCAAACTTATCAGAAATGCCTGCAAAAACAACAACAACAAAACTACAGAAAATGGTTATTTATCTCATGCATTAGATTTACCCTAAATTCAACTGTGGTATAACACAAAAACATAATGCCATAATTAAAAGTAACATCTGTTGAACACTTAGTAGGTATTGAACTATGATTGGGTCTCAGAGATTAAGTGTATAAATGTTTAATCTCAGAGATTAAAGAAGTATAATTAATATAAGGAAAAAAAAGGACTCAAATCCAGATCTGACTTCAAGGATCAGGATGTTAACTATTACTGCTTTATAAAATACAATGTCTGAACTTATAAATTACCTTACAATTTAACAAAATGTTAACATGTAAGGTACTCTAAATATGACCAGTGAGATATTAGGGCTGATATAGCTGATTAATTAGTGATGAAATCAAATTTCTTGACTTTAACTAACATTTTTATAAATTTTCTCAATGAACTCCATGAAAAGTTTCTGAAGGAGATTATCATAGAAAGTAGAAAAATTAGAATTAAAATATGATTAATTAGAATGCTCAACACAAGAATTAATTGTGAGTTTAGCACTGTACTGATTTGGTAAATAATCTGTATTTGGCAGGATTCATTATTAAGAGTTCTCAGAACTGATAAAAAATTCCCAAATGAGGAAATGAATCGTCCACCCACAAAGAGAACATATGTTTCAAAATTCAATGTTTCAGTCACTGACTCTAGCCAAGGGCTATACCTGTTCTCAAATACTCCATTTCAACACCATACTGTTCTTCTTCCTTCAAGGCCTAGTCTCTAAGTCTCAAACAAACAAACAAAAAAACAAGAAAGCTTTTAATTTATTTCATATGTATGAAACATTTTCTCTATGTCAGACAAAAGTATACAAAGCTGGTGATGTTGATTTTTAAGTTGTCACATTTTAGAAGGAGGAATAGTCAAAAAGAAGCACTATGCACCTTTTAGCATTTCTGCACATAATAGGTACTCAGGAGCGGATGGATGAAAAATGGGACAATATATATTCCAATCACAACCCCTTTTCATTTTTTTCTTTGTGTTTAAAATAGCTGGATTAAATTTTTATTAAGGAAAAACAAAACAAAACAAGATGCTCCAGCCACACCAGGAAACAGCACCAGTGTCCAGGTGAGAAAAGAGAATTCATTCCCTGGTCCTAATAGGATCACCCAACAGGATTAATCCAGTTGTGCCTGGGAACAGCATCATCTTGCAGGTGAGAGAAAGAGAGGACTCAGCTTTGGTCCTACCTCCTATCTTAACAAATTCCAGCAGTTCAGATTCACTGAGGACAATGCAGTGGCATGACAGAAACCACCAGTTAGCAAGAAAATTAAAAAAAAAAAAAGAGAAGCCATTTTGCTAAATGAGGCAGAGCAGAGAGGAATGCCAAAATCTAAATTCTCCAAAACAAAACAACAAAGGAAATGGCTCAAAGGCAGTAAGATGACAAGAGCTTCCCAGAGAAGAAATGTATTGATATGGATTGAGAAAACCTAATAGATAAAGAACTCAAAATAATAGTTATAAAAACGCTGAATGAGATGCAGGAGGTTTAACTGACTACTCAAAGGCAATTGGAACAACTCAGAAGTGACGGATAAAAAGGAGCAATTCACCAAGGAGATTGAGTCTATAATTAAAGTCCTACCAGAAATGCTAGAGATTAAAAAAAAAAAAAAAAAAACAGTCATTGACTTGAAATAACCATAGAAAGCTTGGCAAACAGAGTCAATGAACAGAGGAACAAAAAGTAATAGTAGAACTCCAAGAAACATGTAGAACACCAAAATTTCTAATATAAAAGACCTAATTCAAGACATATGATAATAAAACTAGTAAAGTCAATGATAAAGAAAAATTAATCAAAGATATTAGAAAAAAGAGAACAATAACCTACAAATGTATACCCATCAGACTTCTCAGTAGAAGCCCTACAAGCCATCTGACAGATGACATATTCAAAATACTAAGACAAAAATACCAGCCAAGAGTACTCTATCCAGCAAAATTATCATTCAGATATGATTGAGAAATATGGTCCTTCAATGACAAACAAAAGTCAATGAATTTTCCATTATCAAGTCTGGCTTTCAAGAAATGTTAAAAGAAGGTCTATAATTGGGAAAGTGAAAACAAAGCTATCAAACCTTAAGAATGATGATAAAGAGTAAATCAAAAGCATAAATAAAAACAGGACCAATAGGCAACATTAGAAAAAACCTCTAATGGAGGTAAAAATAGAACATGCAATCTGTACAGATATATAAATATAATACATTATCAGGTTACAAAAGACTATCATAGAGAAGTAAAGTTACAGACAGTTCATGTAGCCACAAAATTCAATCCTAAAGACATACATAAGTGGGAAGAAGATAAAACTGAAATAAATGACAATAAAAACTATCCAGAAGAAAAGGCGGGAAAAATAACAGAGAAAAAAAATAAAGGCTCAATAACAGCAATAAAGCTTTACATATAAATTAATGCCTTAAATATGAATGGATGGAGCTCATCAGCATAAAAAACAAAGAGTGCCTGGATGGATCAAAAAAGGACCCATAAATATTATGTCTACATGAATGTAATATTAGCTCCAAAGACAAACACAGATTGAAAGTCAGTTATGGAAAAATATATCAAAGTAATAAGGATGAAAGGTAATTATGAGCTGAAATACTAATAACAGACAAGATAAATTTTTACCTAAAAAGTATATCATGAAGCACTGATGTCACTATATTATAAACAAGAGTGTAATCCATCAAGCAGTAACTATCATTAACATATATGGACCCAATGATGGATCATCAAAATATACATAACAAATGCTAACAGACCTAAATAGATACATTGACAAGAACACAACAGTAGTAAGGCTCTTCAATACCCCCACTTACATCAATATATAGATCATCCAAAGAGAAAATCAACAAAGAAAAAAAGACCCTAAATTAAACAATAGATCATATGAATCTAACAGACATATGTAGTGTTCCATCCCAACAAAAAGACTATATATTATTCTCAAATGTATATGGAATATTCTCAATGACAGACCATTTCCTGGGACATAGTATCATCCTCCTTGAATACAGAAGGAGAAACAAGAAAGGAAATAGAAAACAAAACTGGAAAAACCATAAAAATGTGGAGATTGAACAATAAGATTCTGAGCAACTACTGTATCACTGATGAAATTATGAATTATCTGAAAGCAAAAGTGAAGAGAGACATTATGTACTAACAGAACACCAGATGCATCAAAAACAGTTCTGAGAAGAAAGTTTAATCATACAAGTGCAAATCAAATACAATAGACAGCCCAAATAAAATATTTAACCACACACCTGAAGGAACTAGAAAGGGAAGATCAAATCAAAAACTCAGTATAAGGAGGCTAACAACAAATATTAGAATTAAAACAAATAAAACTGAAAAAGACCATGCAAAAGAACAATAAAACCAAGAATGATTCTTTCATAAAAAAATGAAATTGATTGACCCCCCCCGAGCCAGAATTACAAAGAAAAAAAAGGAGACCCTAATAACAATAACCAGTAATGAAAGTGGTGAGTTTACAACAGATATCAGAGAAACACAAAAGATCATGAGAGAGCATTAGGAGCACCTCTATGCTAACAAATTGGACAACTATGAAAAATGGACAGATTTCTGGAATCCTACAACCTGTCAAAACTGAACCAGAAAGAGATAACTTGAACACAATAATCACAAGCACAGAAATTGAAGTGTTGATCAAAAGAAACAAAAACTCAGGACCAGGTGGCTTCGCTAGAAAATTCTACCAAATATTCAAATAAGTTAATCACCACTCTTTTTAAACTATTCCATAAATCCAAAGAGAAGGGAAAACTCTCAAACAAATTCTATAAGGTTAATATCACCCGGCTCCCAAAAGTAGACAGAGACAGCACCAAAAAAGAAAGTTACAAACCAATATAAGTAATGAAAAAGATGCAAAAATCCTGAACAAAATCTTGCAAACGAAATTCAACAGAACATTAGAAAATTATACATAATGATGAAATGGGATTCATTCAGGAATGTAAGATGGTTTCATGTACATAAATCAATCAATTTAATACACTACACCGACAAAGGTAAATCCAAAATCATATGACTATATCAATAGGTATAGAAAAGCATTTTACAAGATTCAACACCTATACATGATAAACACCCTCTCCAAAACAGGAACAGAAAGCATATACATCAACATTAAAAAAAAGCAGTATTTGAAGAACCAAAAGGCAACATCATACTTAATAGTGAAAAGCTGAAAGCATTTCCCTTAAGATCTTGTGCCAGACAAGGATTCATAATCTCACTGCTACTATTCAACGTAGTTCTGGAAGTCTTGGTCAGAGCAATAAAGCAAGAAAAAAAAAAAAGGAAACTAAACTGGAAAAGACAAAATATAAATAGCATTATTATTATTTGCATATGACATGTTATACCTAGAAAATCCTAATGACTTCAGAAAAAAAATGCTAGAAATAATAAATGAATACAGAAGAGTGGCAAGATATAAAATCAACACACACAAATCAATAACATTCTTTATATAAACAATGAAGTAGAGGAAAAAAAAATTAAGACATTCCATACATAATAACACCAAAAATGATAAAGTTCCTGTGAATAAACAACAAAGTAGGTGAAATACCTCTGTAATGAAAACTATGACTTTAAAGGGAAAAAGATACAAAGAGTTGTAAGACTAATCCATTCTCATCAATCAGAAAATTAACATAGTTAAAATGGTCCTGATACTCAAAGAAATATACAAGTATAATGCTATTCCCACCAAATTCCAGGGATATTTTTCAAGGAGATAAAACAATACTAAAATTTATATGGGACCACAAAGGGTCTCATATTGCCCAAGATAGTCTCAGTAAAAAGAATCAAAGAGGAATCACACTACCTGACTTCAAACAATACTACAAATAAAAAACAATCACCATCTAAACAGTATGGAATTGAACAAATAGTAACAGATTAGTAGAATAAAAATGAGAGCCCAGAAATAAAGCTACCCCTTTATGACAATTTTTCCTTGACAGAAAAGTCAAAAGCACACAATTGAAGAGGGAAAATCTATTAAACAAATATTGTTGGGGAAACTGGACATGCTTCTGTCAAAAAAAGAAAAAAAAAAAGTAATTACTCACTACTGCCATACACAAAATGGATCAAAAACATGTATATAAGATATGAAACCATAAAATACACTGAGGAAAATGTAGGAGAAACACTCCATGACATCAACCTTAAAGATGCCTTTGGAGAAGGGGCACTTGCATCAGAAGAAACTAAAGTAAAACTAAATAACTGAGACTACAGAAAACTGAAAAGTTTATATAAAGCACAAGAAACCACGACTAAAATAAAAAAGGAAACTGCAGAATGGGAAAACATATTCCACAACATATATCAACATACATCAGATCAGTGTTCCAAGATATATAAAGAGTTCATACACCTCAACAACGAAAAAGCAAATAATTCACTCAAAAAATAGGCAGAACCAAATAAACACCTAGCTGAAGAAAACACATAGATGGCCTACAGACACCTGAATAAATGCTCTACGACACTCATCATCGGAGAAAAGCAAATAAAACCACAGTGAAATATATACACCAGTGAGCATGGTTTACATCAAAAAGACTAGAAATAACAAATGCGGAGAGGGTGTGAAGAAGGAATATTCCTACACCATTGATGGGAAAGTAAATTAGTGCAACCTCTTTGGAAAACAGTATAGAGATTTCTAAAAACAAAAAAACAAGCCAAAAAAATCCTACCATTTGATCCACTTTGAGGCATATATCCAGAGAATGCAAAAACTCTAATCAGAAAAAATATCTGCACCCCTATGTTCACAGCAGCATTATTCACAATTGCCAAGACATGGAAGTAACCTAAATTTCTGTCAACACATGCATGGATAAAAAAAAGCAGACATATATAAATATGTATACATACATACATACATACACATACATATATATGTGCATGTGTGTATGCACATATATATGTATGTATATATTCTATGGAATTTCATGTAACTGCTAAAAAAGATGAGATTGTACACTTTACATCAATCTGGATGGAACTGAAGGGGCTCATGGTAAGCAAAATAAGTCAGAAAAACAGAAGTCCAGGATGATTTCACTCATACATGGAATATAAAGAAACAAAATAAATGAGTAAACTCCAACAAAATCCACACAAAATAAGACTATGGCTACCAGGGAAGTGGGGTTGGGGAAAAAAGGAAGGAAGAACAAGGTGGGTGTAAAGGGCACTGGAACTTTAGTGTTGGGTGCAGTGCGAAATACACACAGAATGAGATGCAATTACAATATCCATAGTGCATATAACAATGCAAGCAAAAGAAATAATTCAATAATTTTAAAACCACCAACTAATACAAAAACAAGACGTACTGCACATTTCTTTAGTGGGAGAAATCAGCAGGAGATCTAAGAATCTCTGCGTTAAACTAAGATTCTTCCAGAAGACAGCAGGATGGACTGAATCCTGAAACCTTTGCTGATGACTAAGCAGAAAATGACCACCCCAGATCATGTTTAAAGCATACTCTTCAAACCACTATAGAAGATGTGAGAGATCTCCAAGGTCTGTAGTCACCACTATATAGTTATAGATACCTCTGGGTACTTTTACTGGCTTCTCCGAGAAGTTGCCTATAGTTATAATCATGAGTTACCTAAGAATGGTCTGAGAAATTCATCATTAGGCAATTTTATCACTGTTCAGACATCATAGATTGTACTTACACAAGAGTATAGTCTACTAAGCACCTAGGTTATACATAGGGACTACATTGGCATAGGTAGTTTGTCCTTGAATAAAATTTCCTTGAGGAGCATGACAATAAAAAACAGTCAAGCCACTGTCATCCCTTTCACAGTGAAGTAGACATCTATGAGGGGATTGGTTTGCAAGTAATTCATCTCTATATTTGCTGCAGTTCTACAGTCTCATTGTCTGCTCAAGGAAAACAGATAATTTTAAATGAGAACATTTGCCACAGACCAGGAGAAAGGAGCAGAAATTGAAATTTTTAATAATTGTTTTCTCCTTTTTCCATCAAAGATATCTAACTGCTAATCAGAGATTCTGATAATCATGCAATGCCATTACAGAATTATCGACTGAGTGGATATAATTCCATTACAGAACAGATATTTGACAGATTAGTTAGCTCATGTCACCTTGTCATGAGAAGCTATTCAATTTTTGTTAGACTTTTAAAATGTCTAAAATAGCTCAGAGATTCCCAACTATATTTCCAAACTCCAAGGAGCTCAAAAAAGCCAATCTACCTCCATTAACAGAGTTAAAACAAATCCCTCCACATTTAAAATTGCTATTTAAACTTTTGAATAATAAAGAAGAGATTTTTGTTTGGAAATTCAGAGATAACCAAGGCAGGTATAATCCAGATATCAGCTGAGGTCATTGTCTGTTAACTCCTATCTCAAATCCAAAGAAAAGCCAAACCTTAGAGAGAATTTTGCCAAAATGTGAAAGACTGCATTTTGGCACCTTTGATTTTGATCTCCTTTCCTACTAAGTTGTCATTGTTCCTTATATTTGGCCAATAAATTTATTCTCTTCTCATTGCTCAGCACTGATGCAGGTACCTGGCATTGATGAGTGCAGAGTTTGTCCTGGAAAGAATTCAAGGTGAGACACCTTGTCTCAACACCAGTGGCAAGTTTACTAGAAAACAACTAAGCAGAAGTAACACATGCAGTTTGGGATTACAGGAGCAAGAGAGAGAGTTGTTAAAACGGAGTATGGAGGGAAGGGGCCTTCCTTTGTGAGTACCCAGGGGTTGCAGCTCTCCCTAGAGTCAGCTTCAAGGTTAGGGAGTAACTAGGGGCTGTGTCCCCAGTTCAGGTTGCTAGGGAAGGATTACTGGTTTTCCAGCCAGTCCCTTCTCTCCTATCCCTCATCAAGCACCATCTTCAGCATATAACTTTAATCTTTAGTTTATCAAAACACCATTTATTTAGGTAATATGTATATAACAGAAGCTACTGGAGGGATGTGTGATGGATCAAGATGCTGATTACAACTCCCAAAAAAGAAACAACACAAAACAGAATATGGAAAAATCTTTCATTAACCCTCTACTAAGAATTTCTCATTCTTGATATTTTTCTACAGTTCTAGACATGCTATTTTATCTCTGACGCTCTCATTTCTCTCCTGGGTTTACTCCCACCTGTAAATAACTATCTCTGATGGGGACAAGTTCAGTCATTAGTCTGCTTAATAAGCATATCATAGAGGGTTCTCATTTTCCAACATAAAGAAGAAGACTTTCAAGGTTTCTTGTTGTGTGTGTGAGAGAGAAAGAGAGAAAGGAAGGGAAAAAATAAAAAGGTGGAAAAAATAGTTGATTTATGAAAAATTCAAAATTGACAAACTTTGGCTAGACTCATTAAGAAAAAAGATAAAAGTCTCAAAAATAATATCAGAAATTAAAGAGAAGTTACCACACCACAAAAATACAAAAGATCCTAAGAGACTACTGTGAAAAATCTCTATACCAACAAATTAGACAACCTAGAAGATATGGATATTTATTGAATCATTCCACTTCCCAAGACTGAATCATGAAATAACGGAAAATTTGAACAGACTAATCACAAGTAAAGAAATCGAATCAGTAATCAAAAACTTCCCAAAAACCTAATGTCCAGGACAAAATGGCTTCAATGGAGAATTCTATCAGACATTCAAGGAAGAATTGATATCCATTATTCTCATATACTTTTTAAAAAAAATAAAGATGCAATGATTCTTAACATTTTTATGAGGCCAGCATTACTCTGATATCAAAACTAGGCAAGAACATTGCAATAAAAAAATTACAGGCCAATATATCTGATGAGCATAGATTCAAAGACCTCAACAAAATATTGAAGTCAAATTCAATAATACATCAAAAAGATCATATAACACAATTAAGTAGGATTTATTCTAGGGATACCAGCATTGTTCAACATACATAAATCTATCAACATAATATATGACATCAACAAAGTGAAAGATAAAATCATGTTTATATCTCAATAGATTAAAAAAGATTTGATGAAAGTCATCAAATCCATTTCTGATAAAAATTCTCAATAAAATGGGCACAAAGGGAACATACCTAAATATAACAAAAGCTATATATGACAATCACAGAGCTAACATCATATTCCATGGCGAAAAAACTGAAAGCTGTACCTCTAAAAGCAGGAACAAGACAAGGGCACCCACTCTATTACTTAAAATATTTAGCATATTATTGGAAGTCCTGGACATGAAATATAAAAAAGATTTTCAGATTTGAAAGTAAGAACTAAAAGTCATTAATGCAAATGACATACATAGGAAACCCTAAAGACTCCCCCATTTAAAAATCTTAGAAATAATAAATAATAAATGTGATAGGCTACAAAATCAATATACAAAAATCTAAGGTATTTCTAAACACAAACTATGAACTAGCATTAAAAGAAAGGAAGAAAATTTGCAACTGCATCTGAAAGAATAAAATAGGTAGGAATCATCTTAACCAAGAGTTAATATCCTTCACACTGATATGTTAAGACTGTTGAAAGTAATTGAAGGAGATAGAATGTAAAAGACATTTACTGTTCATGATATGGAAGAAATGATTTTGTTATAATGCTCATTATATATAAAGCAATATACAGATTCTGGTCAATCCCCATCAATGTTCAACAACCATCTTCAAAGAAATAGAACCAAAAAAATCCTAAAGTATGTTTAGAACCACACAGACTTCAAGTAGCCAAAATAGTTTTGAGAAAAGGGGAAAAAATGGCTGTATTATGCTCCTTGACTTCAAACCATATTGCTACATTAAACAAAAAAGTACAGTATTTGAATAAAAAAAAATGCACAGAGATCAACAGAACAGAATTTAGTCCAGAAATAAACCTACCCATAAGGTTAACTAATATAAGAAAGACAAAGGAGTCAACAGAATATAATGAAAAAAGGAAAGTCACTTAGGAAAATGGTACCGGGAAAACTGGACTGTAACATACAAAAGAATAAAACTATACCACTATCATATTAAATGAATTCGAAGTGAATTCAAGACATGACTATAAAATATGAAATCATAAGATGCATAGAAGAGGGTGTGCCCTTGTGGCCTAGCAGTCTAGAACACATCAGAGCAATCCCACATACATCCCAAGGTCCAGGGTTCAAGATACAGGTCCAGGGTGAAGAACAAATGTGAACAACTAAGTGCAAAAAATAAAGTTCTTACTCCTCTTCTCTCTTCCTTCCTTCCTGTTTGCCTACTTACCTTCATTCCTACCTGAACCTTTCCGTTAAAAAAAATAGAAGAAAACATAGATAAGCTCTTTGACATCAGTCTAGAGGTATCTTTGTGGATTCATCTCCAATATCAAGGGAAAGAAAAGCAAACCTAAACAAATAGGTGCATATAAAACTAAGTATTTTGTGTAGTCAAAGAAACCATCATTAAAACAAAAATGCAGCTTGCTGAATAGAATTTACTTGCAAACCACATGTTAGACGGGAGTTATTATCCAAAATATATAAATATATATATATATATATATATATATACATATAAACATGCAACTCAACTGAAATTATCAGAAGATTTAAATAAGGATTTCATCAAAGAAGACATACAGATGGTTGACAGGCACAACAGAAAAATAAAGTTTCCTCATTTATCACTAAGGAAGTGAAAATCAAAACCACAATAAGATATAAACTCATACCTGTTTGAATGGCTATTATCAAAAAATCAAGAAATAATAAATGTTGGCAAGGATGTGAAGAAAATGAATATTTGTGTACTATTAATGGGAATGTAAATGGTGGACCCAGTATGGAAAACACTAGGGAGATTCCTCCAAAAAAAAAAAAAAAAAAAAAAAAAAAAAAAAAAAAAAAAAAAAAAAAAAAAAAAAAAAAAAAAAAAAAAAAAAAGTAGAATACCATTGGACCAGAATATGAAAACATTAATTTGAAAAGATATATGCATTCCTATGTTCATTGCAGCACTATTTGCAATTGTCAAGATAAGAAAACAACTAAAAAGCCCATTAACAGATTAATCTATAAAGAAATCTATACACACAATAGAATAATACCCAATTACAAAAAAAAATACGAAATATGACACTTGTGACAACATAGCTGGAACTTGAGGTGATAATACTAAGTGAAATAAGTCAGAAGAAAAGGAGGCATAGTTGTACTCATATTTGCAATATAAATAAAGCAAACAAAACAAAACAAATCCGTAACTTAAAACACAATGGTGGTTAACAGGGGGAAAGACAATGTTTATGTGTTGGGAGGAGAGGTGGATTGGTTACAGGACGTCTCTAGGTTGGTGGTGGGTGGTAACTGGACACTGGTAGCAGTTGTAATAGGGTATAGCAGTTGTCAAGGTGGGAATCTGTATACTGAAACTTATGTAGTGTTATAACCAGTATGACCTCAATAAAACAGGAAAACAACTTCAACAGAATACTTTCATTGAAGCATTTACAAATATCTTTTAAAATGAGTTCAATTTAATAGTATTCATTTTACTTCAGTGTGCTATTTCTGCAGGATATCTTTCTTAATACATTGATAAAATTATCAATTTCATTGAGGATTCCTGCTTCTGTTTTGCATGAAAATTCTTAAGATCAAGATTCCCATTCTCTAAATTACTGTATTGATGAGAGTTGTACATACTCTACTTATAAAAATTATTAAGAATTATTAAAAATTATAAGAATTCATTTTCAAAATAGCTGGATAGATGTTAGAGAAGGAATATGAGTCTACTTCTTTCAGTAAAGAATCTCTTAACTGCTGACTGCTTTTCTGTCCATCTCCTGGCATTGGCATCTTTATAGGAGAATAGGGAGAAGATTTAATTCAAGTGATACACAATCTCACAATAAATAAGGAAACAACAACAAATTTCCGTCTAGTTTAGGGGAGAGCATATACAATCCCCTTAGGGGCAAAGAAGTGCATTTCAAATGTATTTTTTTAAACAGCTATTTTTCACTCCACTTTGAAAATGTGTGTGTAAGCAAAAATTTAACCATATATAACTTGTTTGTTTATAGGTTTTGTTTTAAAGGAAAGGTGCAAGCAGGAATTAAGGTGAGCAGGTAGGCAAGGAGGAAGAGAGAGGAGGAAGAAAATCTTTATTTCTATTTTTATTTAGTTGTTCACACTGGCTATTTCCCCCTGGACCTCGAACTCAAACCCAGGAATACATGGCCTATGAGGCAATTGACCTAACTACTACTACACCAGGGCATGCCTATATATGTTTTAATATTAATCTTTGACAACCGTACTATTGCAATATCTACCACAGGAATGTAAGCAAAAGCTACAATGATCTATTCAACTGAAGGAGAAGAAATATGGCCTGCCAATTCACTAAGCATCTTTAAATGTCCACTCTTTATAACCTTAAAAGAAATGGTATATTTTTCTGACTCAATAAAATATAGATGTCTATAATATTCAAATTAAATGTGAGATTGAAGTTCTAGACTAGCTATAGAAAACCAACTTATTTTATATTGTTAATTAAACCATATTACACAATGGGTACAAAAGTAATAGCTATATTGAGCTTAATTCTACTCGCTGTGATAATAGTTAATTATCACGCATTTCAATAAGTGTGTATGTGCACATACATGTATTTATATTTGTGTTTGTGCTATGTACATGTACATTGAGTTCATTAGACATGTTGTAACAATTTAGACTGTTAGTCAAAAGTAGAATTTTTAGTTTTTATTAATTTTAGCAAAATAAAATAAAAATACTATTTTGTAAAAATTTGCTTATCAAACCTATTTGTTTTTGCCCAAGACAACAATCTTCTGTGGTAAGGATACCATTAAAAGATAATCATACAATTAAATATGGTGCTCTTAGCTAACCTAAACAGAATAGCATTTTAGTTATCTATATTTAGAAGAACTTAAATTTGACAAGTAAAATTAATCTTCTTGCATAACTGCATTATTTGCTCAAACCATGGAAACTGGTATTTTCTTAGACCAGCAAATATTTCAATCCATATTTATGAAGTCTTCCAAATGCGACTCAGCTGAATCAACTTTTGAGTTCCTTTCAGACTCTCACAAAGGCTTTAACCAATAATAAAATACTATGTCTTAGAATTTAAAGACATTAACTTAAAATGACCAGAGTCTATAGCACGCAGACAAAGTACACCATTAGAACAGCATAACCCAGAGAATTACATCAAGATAGTTGTTTAAATATTCAAGGATTTGAAGCACAGAATCTGTGGACACTCAACTTGAGAGTATAATCCATTCAAAAACCATTGGAAAATGTACAGGTAGAATTCCTATCACTCCACAAGTTATCTTTATTTTTTAAATACCATAAAACTCATCAGATACATTACATTTATAGGGTCTAGCAACTTAAACACACAATTGCAATACCAATGAGCATAAATGTTCAGGGAATGTGACATAATAACAGTAGATTAGAATACCTTACAACATATTTTTATAAGTTCCTTTGGCAAATGTTTGGCATATTTGACTACTAAAGAAGATCACATTATCAAAAAGGAAATACTGTAGAGTCTATAATCCTAATTATGCAGAATCCATCCATTTCTCTTCACTTCACTGAAACTACCTGGACTAACCTATCATCATACATTAACTGTATATAGCCTTTTACTAGGTCTCCTATCTCTACTTTTGTGCATCATAGAGTAGAAATAAGAAAAAGAAAAGTATTGACGGTAGCACAGCCAAAACAAACCCTTAAAAGGCAGATCAGATCAGGTTGCTCCCCTCTTAGATTGAAATCTGCAAATGATTCCTTTCTCACTGCTACTGAAAATCACACAAAGTCCTACATAATCTGCATAACCTCAAAACATTCTTTGCTCTTCCTTCCTCTGCTTGCATCCACTGTAGTGTCCTTTTAGATCCTGACACATGCTGGACATGCTCCCACCTTGAGAATTTGCTATACCTTTTATTTTGCCTGAATGCTTTCGCGGGTATCCACTTCGCTAACTCCTTCACCTCTTTAAAATATATTTGATCAAAGCACCCTGGTGGAGTAACTGTTAGATGAATTGTCTCTGAAGGAGTGCAGGCCAAACACCCCTGGGTTCGAGTCCCAGTTCTAGGGAGAACAACCAGTATGAATAAATAAATAAATAATAAAGTCCTTCCTCCTCTCTCTTTCTGATTGCCTGCCTATGCACCTTCATTCTTGCCTGCATATTTCATTTAAATACACACATATGTGCGTGCACACATACACACACGATCACCTTCACTTTCTCAATGAGGTCTCCCATACTATTATTAACTATATAGCTGTCTTAAACCCCAGAAAATGATTAATTGAAAGATGTGATTACAGTGAGAGAATGACTTTGTGTAAAGATTTCTAAGTTCAAAATGGTATCTCCTTAGTTCATTGACACTGGTTTCTGTTTCTAAGCTCCAGGAAGTATAAGTAGCAATAATGAGAACACAGTTAGCTTAGCGTATTTCTAGTAACAAAAATTACTAGTCCTTTACACTCTAGTCAACTGCTGGCAGAATATGTCCATTAAGGCAGACTTGACTCCTCCCAGTCCTGGGTCAAACTATCCTGGGAATAAAAAGAGTAGAGTTTTAAGCAAATATGCTATTAAAATTGTCTATTAATTTACAGCGAATCCATCTTGATTATTAAAAATAAAGTCAATCTTAAGGTACTGTCCCAATGTTAGATTGCTAATTATGCTACTAGAAACCTCATGAATGTTTTTACTTTATATTGCTAAACATAGCTTCCAAATGGAAAAAAAAAATCATGAATAAAAACTCTTATGACTGTGTCTCACTTATACTTTTTCTTCTCATTGAAAAAGTATTAGTACTTATTTCTTCCTTTTGAATAATTAAGTCTCATTTTACTCCAGAACCCTATTAAAGTATGTATCAGGCACTGAGGTGACATTTTTAGAGACCTCCATAAAAAAATCTTTTTAAATGTACAAGTTCTAAACCGATCAAAAGTGTCCTAGATTTGTCAAGAATCTTATAGCAGAGACAAAGATCAGGAAAGACAGGTTTAGCACAGGCTCTAAAAAATATCAATATGCACATCTACACTACTCCCCTCACCACAGGTTCACTGTGCTGGGATTGCAGGAGATGTTTTAACCTGAAGGGCACTAAGTCAGACAATCTCTTGTGCTCAGATACCTTCGAGTACTGGCAGGTGGCATTTCTCACATACAAAAGCACCGTAACACTAGAGTGCACTTCTACAATAAGAAGGATTGGCTTTCAGAGACAATGTTACCTCAGCGTTCCTTGCCATGAATAATCATTAATGATGCCGTAGAACTCTCTGCAGGATTGCAGGTGTGCCCCTGTGTACTAGTCAGAGTGTCATATAATCAAAGAGCTGGAAAGGACCTTCAGGAGCAGCTAATACTGTGCTTCGTTTTAGAAAATGAGACGCAGGGAGAATACGTACTTTGTTCCTGAAATGCTCTGTATATGTACAGAGAATCATTATCAATGTATTCAGGTAGTTTGTCTCTTAAAAGAATTCCATACGTATTTCTTTTATAATTGAAAAACCATAGCAAATCTCATACAGATGCATGCATAATTTTATCAAAGTCAACTTGACTTTTATGCAACACTAAAACCAAAACTAATGTAGATATTTTAAAGTCAAGAATATATCTCACTTTTCTAAAGCACTTTGTAGAAGTAAAATTCCATACTATTGAATCAATTACAGAGAAAACTCTTATTTTTATTCCAAGGAAAACCCACCACATTTCCAAAAGCATCATCTTTATGCTGAAGTTAGTTCAGAGACCAAAAAAAAAATCTGTCTATATGGTTTTCAATTCCATCTAACAAATATGAGTATACAGATTGTTAGCTTTGTAAATTAATAATAAAGTGGCTTGAGAAGAGAAAACTGACATATTAACTTGTTTTTGCCAATTATTTAAAACTAAAATAAGGGTAATTAGTATTTCCATATATTAAAAAAAACAGGCACATCATAACAAGTGAAAGGTAGTTCCAACCACACATCTTTTCATTGGGCCAGGTATGTAAGATTAAAATTACGCAGGCTTTGCAAAACAAGACAGACAGAATCTAGCATTTATAAGATATGTGACCCTATGGAAAGGACTTAACCTCTAATATGACATTTCTTTATCTATAAAATGACAAGGATAATAATATGACAATGATGATTATTTTAAAAAGAGATGACATTTCTAAAACTCTTGACCCAAAGAAGGTACTTAGTATATAGTATAGAGTCTTGCACACTTCAAAGGGTGGTGGCACTTTATCCCAGCTTGAATAGATGCATTTTTAGAAGTTTTATTGACAATTCATACACCATAAAATTGACCCTTTTTAAGTGTATAATTAAGTGAGTTTTAGTACCATAGTCACAAAATTGTGACATCACGGAAGTCAAATTTTAAGATACTTTTAACACCCTAAAAAGATATTGTATGTATACCCATTAACAGACACACTAATTCTCTCTTCCCTCACCTGTTAGTTCACTAATTTTCTTTCTAGATCAATAAATTTGCCTGTTCTAAAAAATATATAAAAATGTAATTATATAATATGCTGGTTTGGGTTGACTTATTTCAGTTAGTGTGCTTTCAAAAGTTCATCTATAATGCTAATGTATCAGTTCTTCATTCTTGCTTTTTGCTAAATAATAGTCCACTGCATTGATATACCACATTTTAGTTGTACATTCATTAGTTAATGGACATCTGAATTATTTATAGAGTATTATAAATAATGCTGCTATGAACATCAGTATAGAGTGCTTTACAATGATATACATATCCCTTTTTTTGCTTATATATCTTGTTGAAGGATCTACTTTTGGTAACTTAATGATTAATGATTACTATTTGGGTGTATGCCAATAACTGAAGTTTGTAAATATACTTACAGTAACTTTGTTTACCTTTGACACCACTAGCAATTCCAGCTACAATGTGTGAGGAGAATACCTTCCCCACATCTTCACATCTTATTTCCTGCATTTTAGCTTTGATTTTAGCTATAAGTGAATATTATACATTATCTTACAATGGTTCTGATTTATTTACTCTAAAGATTAATGATGTTGAATATTTCATAGTCGATTTATATATTTTTGATAAATGTCTATTAAATTATATTCCCATTTTGGAATTTGATCATTTTATATTATTGGGTTTTAAGAGATATTTACACCTTCTGGACAAAAATCTTTTATCAGTATATGATTTGCAGATACTTTCTCCCATTCCATTTTCTTTTCGCTTTCTTGAAGATGTCTTCTGAAACGCAAAACTTTTTCTCTTTGAAAAGAGCCTAATTCACCAAACTTTCTTTGCTCCTGTGCTTTTGATACCTTATCTAACAAAGTATTGTCTCACTTAAGGACAGGAGGAATTATTCTTATGTTTCTCCAAGAGTTATACAGTTTATAATGTCGATCCATCTTGAGTTAATTTTTTATATGATGAGAAATGAGGGTTCAACTTCATTCTTTGGCATATGGATTATCAGTTGTCCTAGCACCATTTGCTAAAAAGATTATAATTTTTATATTGAATGGTCTTTGTATTCTTGTCATAAATCAACTGGCAAAGATAGCTGATTTCTGGAATTCATATTCTATTATATTTATCTATTCTTTCATTAATTAATATGCTGGTTTGATTGTTGTAGTTTCATAAAAAGCCTCATAAAAATTTAAAAGTGATTCTTCCAACATGCCTCTTTTTTGAGATTCTTTTGGTAATGTGAGTTGTTTGCATAGACAGTATATATGACATTGTGCAGTTTTAAAAAAATACCATGTGAGATTTTGATAGGGATTGTATTGACACATTATGATCAATATGAAGAATATGTCTATCTTAACAATAATACTTTTTCTTATCTATGAACATGGAATGTATCTTGATTCAGTTGAAAGCATCATTACAGAAATTTGTTCATGTCACTGGATTGTGTAGTTTATTGGCAAAGTTATTCATAGTATTTCCTTAGAAATCTTTTTATATTGGTAATATCAGGTGTGATATACCCTATAATGTTCCTGATTTGGGTAATACATTTAGCTCTTTTTATCACCCTGCTAAATTCTAATTTAAGATTTATCTACTTTGCTGATCTTTACTAAAAACAAATTTTAGTTTTCTGAATTCTTCCTTTTGCTTATGAATTTCTATTTCATTTATTTATATTAAAATTTGTATTGTTTTCTTATTAACATTCTTTAGTTTGTTATATAGATGTTATAGATAGAGACTGATAGATGATATAATTTTTATAGATACATTTTTGTAGATAAATTTCAGGTCTAGGTCATTTCTAATGTTGTTTAAATCCTTTTTTGTTAGCTATTAATCCTATAGAATATACCTTAATGAATAAACTTTTTTTCCTTTCTCCTTCCACAGTTTGATTAAAATGTGTCTCATTGTGATATCTTTGTATTCATCCTACTTGGGGATTCTTAAGTTCCTTCAATGTATAGATTCAGAGTTTTCATCAAATTTGGAAAATTTTCAGCCATTATCTCTTCAAATAAATATTCCTCTACCATTTGCTCTCTTTACTACTGAGGTTCTCATTATGCACATACTGGATTCCTAGTGATGTGGGTCTCTAAGGTTCTTTTTATGTCCTTCTTTTTATTATCTTTTTTCCAGTTTCCCAGACTGGATACTCATAATTGACTTATCTTTAGGTTCATGCATTCTTGTGCTAATTCAAAACTGCTATTTGGGACATATTGTGATTTTTTTTTTTTCACTAACCTGGAAAAAGGCATTCTCCCACTGAGTGAGCTCTGAATAAACATAAACTCTATGAAGGGTCTACTAGGGATCTACTAAGGAGGAAAAATATTGACAATTCTCCTGGACATTTAGGAACTATTCAAACCTATTCTTACCTCTCATGTCATTGTATCAGTTAATGTGGCTAAAAGGTTGCTTGTTTTCAAAGCTACTCTGGTGCAAGGGAGAAAGGAACATGAATAGAACAAGCTAAAATGTCAGGATCTTGTTGTTCTTAGGAACATTCAGTCTTTTTTAATTCTATAAACACTCCATAGCGTTTATACACTCTTTGGCTAATTCCCATAGTTCTGCAAATGCAGATTTTCTTTTTTTTTTTTTTGGCCACTGTTCTTATTTTCTAGGGAATTGAATTTTCAGAGGCCCTTACTTCTCCATGTTTTAAAAAATGTAAGAAAATTTTTAATTGTCTAAACTTTATTTTCCCCTAAAAAATTTCTTGGACATTATCAACTTCATTCATTGGAAACTCTTACAAAACATTTTCACTGGAATACTGTAGATTCAAACACAGCAACCACACAGAGTGTTTGAATCAACAAAATCTAGATTGTAATCCAGGTCTGTCACTTACTCGCTCTGTGAACACTAAATTCTCTAAATTCTTCTAACCTCAGACTATTTATTCTTAAAATAACATTACTTACAAGGGGCACTGTGAACATAAATTATAATACAAATATAAAAGGACTAATACTTAATAGAATTCAATAAATACAAATTATTTTTCCCTCATCCCTTCCTTTCTAAAATATGCATTTACTAAAAGAATATTTATTGCATAGTACTTGAAATCTATAGAGTAATAATGCCACCTGCTGGAAATGCCAACATGATGACCAAGAAAGAAAATAGTTCCTAGTAACAAAGAAACATAGTTGCTGCGCCATTGTTCCTAACCTATTGAAAATGAGGTAAAATTCCTGACATTTTTTCTCAGTATATGTATTCTAAAGATATCTACACACACCCCAATGTTATTAAAAGGGTTTAAAATTATAGTAAGTATTGTTTTTTCAGTATCTAAATGGAAAATTACTAAACAAAATAAGCTACCATGAGTTAAAATTGTTCTTTTAATAATACGCTTTCCTAAGAAATTTATTACATTTTTTTCAAATGCTTGTTATAGATCTATGAAATTAGACATAATTGTATCTAGTTACTAACAAGAGAAACTGAGAAACTATTAGATCTGGATTTTCTATTTCACAACAAAAGGTGATTGACAAAATGAAAGCACATGTTTATTATGGAATATCACATAGTGAAAATTAAGTCCTCAAAAAACTTAATAATATAAGAGAATCACTATGATTTTATACATGGATTAATTGAATTATATAATTATTAGTGCAACTTTATCAAAATTTTGTTCTGATAATTAAATAGAAAAAACATAGAGAGACCGGTATACCTAAACGGTCACTATAATGTTACCAGTGGTATTATATCTTCACAGTGAGAAGATTTAATTTTTCATTCATGTGCATTTTTGAAATTTTCTACAACCAATGGCAACAAATTGTTTCTTGCACATATATATGTGTATATACATATACACATATATATGTGTATATATACATATATATAAAATATGTTCATATATATATATATATATATATATATATATATATATATATACCTATACATGAATCTTGATCTTTTTTCTTCACATGCTTTCTGGTGATAGCTGCTAAAATTTTAGCTGATTACTTCCCTTAAAACATTCTTCCCATTTCTTATAGGTTGTCTGGATGAGAGCTAATGATTATTAATATGGTTTTAATTCATTTATAGCAACCTGCATTTTGACCAGACATAAAAGTAAAATCAAGCCAAAAGAATAATCCCTAGTAGCACAGTTACTATGGAGCCTTTGTGTAATTAAAAGGTATTATCCATCAAGAAATGCTATAATGTTTATGCTATAATGACTCATTTTATGTACTGGAAAGGCTGAGGTTCAATCTAAATGGAATAGAAAAAAACAAAGAAAACCAAATACTACTCAGCATAAAGACAGAAAGGGGCATTTTTCTCCCATTTGTTGAAGGGTAGTTTTGTAGGATTACAATTACAGCAAGGAAATTTGTAACATGTATTTTCACATGTGTGTATAAGTCAATGGACAGTGAAGAATAATTGAGGTGCTTAAGTATATACCTCACTGTTGGGAATCTTCCAAGGGAACTAGATTTAGAGAACAAAAGACATGCTTCACAATCTACAGGGAAATTTTATGTCTCATAAAAGGTGTAAAGACAGGCGGTGGGGTTCCCTAAATAGGGTTGGGAACTTACGTGCAAAAGTTTTGAAGAATGGAAAACTTGAGGTGCTCCTGAAAGCACAGGAGTAAATCTCTGAGGTGCAACCATAAGATGAGAAAGAGCCTTCAACTTTTTGTTCTCTTGCATGGTTTATGAGTACTGGGTATTTCAATGTTTAGTTCAAAATTTATTTTTGTGTTTCCTACATAATAATTACTATCATATTAACTTCCTACTAAAGTCCATTATAGTCATCCAAACGTCATAAGTGGTAAATTAGAAAAGATAAAATAGGGGCTTTACCACATCCATTTATTTAAAATACAATGTTATAAAAACATAGTAAGTAGAAAGATGATTTGAAAAATAACTAATAAGTTTCTAACACTTATTGAGATTTTTGGCCTACAACAGATCAAAGTATCATACAGAAAGACAATTATAGCATAGAATTAACAAACGGACATGATATACACAAGTTTGTTTTTTTCCTCTCTGAATATCTTAGTGAGCAGTCATCTCTGAAGGTGCTAGAGCAGGAAAGAGAAAGGCTAAAATCAAGGTCACACAACACATTTGCAGGCTAAATGATCACTGGAAAGTCAGTTCAACAGAAACTTATAGAATTTCTTCAAGTGGTGAAAAGGACGGTTTGTAAATGAAATAAAATTCCTAACCACGTTGAAAAATAGGTCTAATAAGTCCTTTGACATAAATCAACCAGGTTTATCAAATGATACAAGGGAGCTTAATTTCAAGTTGTGTAGTCAAAATTTTCGGCTTAGTTTTATTACTATTTTAATGGTAATTAGTAACTCATGTTGATAACCCTCAAAGCACTCTTCACAAACATCCTATTAAAATATCAGAAATAAATAGATTTTTATTTCCACCTAACACAAGGAAATAGGGATCAGAGAGATTAAGTAACATAATCTCAATTGCAAAACTTTAAAGTGACATAAGTAAGGTTCTAAAGCAGGTCTACATGACACCAAATCTTCAAAAATGCATTAAAATTTTATTCTTTGATTTTACTAAGAGGTCATTGTGATACATTTTGATGAGAAAAGAAAATAAACTGACTTTGAATTTTTTTAATGCAAATCAGGAACAAAGAATAAAAGGGACATTTACAAAATTTACTTTCCAGTTTAATGTCTGCCATCACATATTAGCTATACTTACTGAGGAAACGTGTATATAGCTATGTGTCACAGAGAGAGTCAAAATATAAACCAAAGCTGCAAGTGCTTCAGGAGCTAATAAAAAATATTTGGTACTATAAGTGAGTACTTGCACATTTAGATAATACAAATAACCAAAAATAATTATCTAAAATATCAAACATAATTAATTACTAAATTGGTGGCATAGACAAGAACAAAACATAGGGCAGAAGTTCAAAAAAACACGATCTGAATCAGGAAAAAAATAAATAAACTTAGAATTGGACAAAATTTCTAAGGGCCTGGAGAACCATGGAACATGAGAATTTACAGAAGGAATATTAGTCCTATAAGCAAAAGAACTAGGATAAGTATGCTATATAAAAGTGATAGGTCTATAAAAGGCATTAAATTATCAGTAGAGTAAAATTTAAACTCAGGTCTCAATTTTTTTTAACATTCAGTAACAATAGATTAGTCCTTCATTAATAAAAAAAAATATATATAATTGGAATCAATATCAAAATAAACAAAAATCATTGCTATTGAAGAACCCCAATGACGTTGAATACTTCAAAAACGTGGGTTTAATATGATGTAAAATTATTAGCCTCCTCTGGAAAATTCAGTGTTAAACTTATATGAGTAAATTAAGTGATTCAATTCAGCCTGGTTTGGAAGAATGAACGAACGAATATGACTGGAATAAAGTAATTACAATTTGGAGTAAATTTGTAAAGGTTCTTAAAACAGACTAGTATCTTTAAACCAACATTACTTACTTTTATTGATTACCCCAAATATTAAAAGATAGAATTTCAAAGTGTTGTCTTCAGATACTGTCTCCATTTCTTCTGATGTTCACATTTCAATCTATTTCTACTCTGACCTCCATCCTTCATATAATATGAAATTACTCCTATTTAAGTCATCAGTGGCTTCCATGTTGTCACACTAATGAAGACATATTTCTGATTTTGTCTTGTTTGATTTCTTCGCAGCATTAACAGGAGCTCCTTCCTTTCTGAAACATAGTACTCATGACTTCAGGAAATCATACCAGATTTCCCCCTGCCATTTTGGCTACCTCTTTTCAATCTTCCTCACAAGATCCTCTGCAGATATTACACATCCAGTGGTGCCAGAGTTTCTCAAGATCCTGTATAAGACTTTTTCTCCCTCTACAGACTCTCACCATTTCCGTGGTTTAAATATGGTCCATATGAAGTTGTCTCTCCAAATTGCATCTTTAACTTAGATCTATCCGTTTCTAACCAGCCTCTTTAATCCAGCATCTTACTTGACATCTTCACTTA
Source organism: Solenodon paradoxus (assembly GCA_004363575.1). Lineage (NCBI taxonomy): Eukaryota > Metazoa > Chordata > Mammalia > Eulipotyphla > Solenodontidae > Solenodon > Solenodon paradoxus. The sequence goes on along the minus strand of RJWH01001244.1, from coordinate 351,226 downwards.
ATGTCTCATAGAGATCAAAGGGAGCCCAATAGTGAATTCTTTATCTCAAAATATATTCTTCTAATCTACCTCTCTAAAAAATGTTTTTATTTTCCCCTCTCCACCTCCCAAACCAGTCCATTACTATTTCCTATTAATTCTACCTCCAAATTATCTTTCTGTTTCTCTCCATCTCCATGGCCACTATTATAGTCCAAGACAACTTCCTCATTAACTTTCTCCTAACTGGTCCTCTGTTCCATCTGTTGGTCTAATACATTCCACCCAGCAGCAAAGAAAACTCTTAAAATTAAAAATGTAACCCAAATCTGTTAACATCCACTTAAAAATCTGCAGGTTTTCTCATTATAGCTGGAATGAAGTCCAAAAATTTTATTTTCACTGGAATGAAATTCAAAGACTTAACTTTTGAAGATATCTTCTCTTGGACATCTCTCAGCCTTATTGACCACATTCCAGCTGCAGTGGCCTTCTTTGAATTCAAACAGGCCAATCTATGTGTCCAGAAGTTTCTTCTCAAGAGTATTTACATGTATACTGACTGTTTATAATCCTACTTGTTTTGACTTAAAGTTCGCCAGCTCAAAGACCCCTTTTCTGACCCTTCTGAGTAAAATCCTTTTCTGCATTGTCATTGATTTTTTTCCATGATAATGACTCACTCTCTTTCACAGTTTCTAATTGCAAATACATTTTCACATTTGGAACCTCTAATTAGTTCATTTTCCTAATCTCTAATTTAAATATTTCACAAGTGATACCTCCTTTACTCTGTTTAAAGACTATCATCATTTATATTATTTTATTCTTTGTCTTTCTTTTGTTTTGCTATTGAATACCCTTTCTTCCCCAAGTCCAACTCCATTCCCTGCTTTACCAACCATCATTGTTATATTTTAGAGATATACATCTCCCTAATAGTATATCCTTTTGAATATGCAGTGCATTTCCTGAGCATAAATTTTTAATTTACATAAATGTTATTTTTTGTAAATTTCATTTCTTTCCATATTTACTCAGCTACTTTTTAGTGAGATCTATACTAATCTATGACAATAAAGTCACTGTTTCTAAGTATTGTACTAATCTATTATATTTAATCTATTTGTTTCCTCAAGTTCCTCACTACCATTCTTTGTAAAACTAATGCTCTGAGGAAAAAAAAAAAGTCCAGGAGTATATAGGTTATAGGAAATGTCAGCGTTGAATTTGATTAAATGCTGTAAAATTTCCTTCAGAACACCTATATCAATCTATAAGGATTCCTACAGTCTTATGTCCCAACAGATTGGCATTTACCTTATTTTCTTAAATTTTATTAGACAAGTAAAAATTAAAATTGTTTTTTAGTTTGCATCATTTCCAATTATCATGCTTTTAAGGACCATTTTCTATGTTTTTTAAGTTCATGGAATGTTCTTTGTACTCCTAATTCTTGTCCATTTTTCTATTGAACTTTAAAAACAGGCAATGAATTCTAATTCTCATTTTTTAGGACTAAGGTTTACTTTTGGACTGCAGTATACTTTCAGCTTTGATCTTCAATACCTGTTTGGTCTGTGGTTATAAAGTCACTTTCCACAACAGAATTTTCCTGAATATGTTGTAAGCATTTGTATCTCACCACAGAGGTTGGCTGTGTTGGTTCTCCATGGAGCAGGTTTCTGAGCTGCCATCCTAATATCACTGTCAAAGTTTCCTACCTTCTTTATTACACAGAGGCTGTTTTACAGTATTTGGTCCAAGGAGAATTCACTTTTTCATTTTGGAGAGTGACTATGTTAGCTTTATAGGAATACTGTTACTATCTTTTCTCTAGGTATAAGAAGAGAATTTACTCTGAACCTCATGTAATCACCAATATCTTATAACTGGTCTTTTAACTCAAATACCCTTTTTTTGGTATCCCTGTTCACATACACACACTCACTCACTCTCTTATTTACTAAACTATTAGCTCTATGAGTCAGAAATCGTGTATGTTTCATGCAACATATCCTACCTAATAGTTACTAAAAACTTATTTCTAAATGAAAGAGTAAATGAAACATGCAGCCCAGTGTCTCCTCCAGAGTAAGGATCTCAATGACAGCTGTATTTTATTTCCTAGACTATGTGACATTTAGGAAAATTACTGCAGTGGTACATTGTTTATATTAGAGGTGTGAGAAATTAAAACAAAGGCAAAGTAGGCAAAATTTCCTTCAAACATAAAGATGACAATGTAAATACATAAAAGTTTATTAAGATATATTTGGGCTACACTGTTATACAGTATATGTTTTAGATATAAGGTTGCCACATCACCAAATAATATGATAACAAACCACGCCCACAATAATCCTCCACCATTGCCCATTGTCCATTAGATACCCTCTAACCTTTATTTCTAGATCCTCAGTTCTGTTGTCAACATTCAAGGGTTATCTTGTACTGTTTCATCTGTTCATTTGCTTTGTTTCTTTACATTAATTGCTTTTGTATGTGGATGTCCAGCTGTTCCAGCATCATTTCTTGGAAATACTATATTGCCTTTGATTCTTTTTGGAGACTAGTCTGCTATGTTTGTGGAGTTCTATTTCTTGGTTCTTTAGTCTGTTTCATTGACTCATCTGTTCTTTTACCAATATCACACTATCTTGATTACAGTAGTGTGACAGAACTTCTTGATATTTTACATTTTTACTGTCAGTCCTCTGATTTTGTTCTCATTTAATGGTATTTTGGCTATTCTGGATCTTCTACCAATGCATACGAAGTTTAGAATCAGTTTGTCAATATCCACAAAACAATGCTAGAATTTGAATTGGGATTACATGATTCTTATAGGTCAAAGTAGGAAGAACTGACATCTTGATACTATTGAGTTTTCCTGTCATAAATATGGGATATCTCTATGTTTAGTCTTTTATTTCACTCTTCACAGTTACATAGATTTCCCATATAGATCTTACACATATCTTGTAAGTTATACCTATGTATGTTATTCTTTGAGATGCTAACATAAATAGCATTGTGTTTTTCATGTCAAATTCTACTTGTTATATCTGATATATAGGAAAGTTATTGACTTTTACATATTAACCTTATACCTTGAAAACTTTATATAATCTCCTGATAGTTTCAGGAGTAGTTTGTCGAGGGTCGTTTTATTTTTGTGTTTGTTTTTATCATTCCTTCAGATCTTCTACATGGATTTTCAAGTCATCTGTAAATAAAGACAGTTCTATCTCTTCCTTATCAATCTTAAGGCTTTTATTTCCTTTTCTTGTCTATTGCATTAATATAATTCCTATTAGAATTCTGAAAATGAGTAGTGAGAGGGTTCCACCTGATATTCCATGTTCCATCACACTAAGGCAGGCTTGTTCAGGTCAGGTGCAAGATTCCAGGAAAGAACAGAAAACTAAGAATTTTGAGATCTAGAATCCAAATTACAAAACACTTTTCTCCCCCATTCTACTGGCTAACAAAAACTACTATGTTGGACCAAATGAAAAGATGCCAAAACAACTCTACATTTAAAAGAGGAGTTTTCAAAGTCACATTGTGAAGGAGAAGATTGAAAGGAAGCCTCTATCTGGGATTATCAATGTCATCAATCTACCTTAAAAGACGGAAAATACCTTTGAGGTCAAAATACTTTTATAAGAAATAGTTGAGAACTCAACAAGAAAAAGATGTATCTATTGCACTTATTTTCTTTAAATTAGAATCTATGGATACGTCTATGAATTTCATTCATTATTGAATGTAGATGACCTACCTAGTACTCTGCAATATGCTGGAGACACAGACTAAGAGGGCAATACCCCTATTCCTACCCAAAGTCTAGGGAAAAATCCAGACATGCCAATAAATGTATACATTAAAGTATGGAAAGCTCATGCTGAAAAAAATCACGAGGTTCAATTGGATCAGGGAAAGCAAATCATGAAATACGAACTGATAATAAAGAGAAAATCTGGAGAGGAGAAAAACTGAATATGTAGCCTATACTACATTTCTAATATCTTAGACTTCACAGAATAGGCTTTTATTTTTTAGAATAAAAACATTCAAAAATCACTGTTTCAAAAGCATTAGTAGTTTGACTTCAAATTTTCACGATTGCTGTGATGATCTGACCAAAAATTTAAATAAAAAAATCCAGAAACTAATTGATGCTAGAAAAATCCCACAGGATATAATTTTACAACTCTTTAAGGAACACATTCTTAGAAAGGACCGAAACCAAATGGCCTTTAAGATAAAATATAACATGTAAGTTTGCGGCATAGAAATACTTGTGGATATCTCTAATAAGCATAATTTTTGTCTGTTAAGTTGCATGATGAAACACAAACTCACTGGTAATTTCATTAGGGATCTATTAAGTTAGCAGGACTCTAATATACAAATGGAATAATTGTCTTCAACAGCAGGAGAACAATTTACCAGAAGAAAAAAACATTTAGACAGTACAATTAAGTTATATTTCTTTTCTTTCACCAGATAAATTAAAAAATAAGCATTAATGTTATTTATGGTTTTCAGAGTATTTTGTTTTCACTTCTTGCCTAGTTTTACCATCACTTATTGTTGAGCTATCTACCTATCTATATATGTGTATGTGTGTGTGTGTATATATATATATCTCTCTCAGATACTATTGATTACCTAATCATCAACTATTGTCCCCTCCCCTCTTTCTTATAACCACTGGGGTCCAAGCCCTTGCACAGAAAAAGAACATGATTAATTTAGTCAATCAAAGTAGTTCCATTCCCCATGGCATAGACTTATGCTGTGATTCAGCCAATGAGACAAAAGATCAAGTCTAGTCAGAGTCTTCCGGACTTTCATAGTCATAAAAGAGACAAGGACAAGATGTCTCCAATACTTTGATGATTTCATTGCATCCACTAATTAGACAATCTTTGAGGAGTAGTACACTATCTGACAAAGTGTCCTATGTTTAAATCTTTGGGGATTGGAACTTTTCTGTTACAAAACATTCTAACTTATTAATACCTTGCTAATATAAATTTTTTCATTGTGAACTCTTGAAGGGCATAATTTAGATAGAACTAGTTATACATCAAATTGGAACTAAGTACTATGGAAAGATGGGACCTCTATATATATATATTATCTTAATAGATATTATGAAGCAATCCAGACAAACCAAAACATCAGAGAAAAATATAAATTTGTCTTCAAAATACTAATATCATTATACTGAAATTATTACATTTTAATGACTATAGAGATTAAATAATGATGCAAAGTTGCCATAAATTAATGATTTCGAGAGTGAATAAGATCACTTCATTCTCAAAAGAGAAATAAATATTCTCCTCTGATATTTTACATACAAATTTACAGGTGACACATAAAGGGGAAAAAATATTTCACCAGCTTCAAATCAGAGTCAATGTACTTTAATAACTAGTCTAAGGAACCACAGTTCTTAATTAAACCTGCAAATTACTTAGCCTTCTATGTCAAAGTTCAAAAATTTGTAACATCAAGGTTATCATACTAATGACTTCAAAGGGATTAACATAAAAGATAATTTGAATAACGCATGTCATACTCTGACACATAGTAAGTGCTCTATATAATACTCATTAGTGTACCTATTTCACCTTTGTACATTAATTGGTATTAATGTACAATTTCTTAAAGAAAGACTCCCCAGTATCAATGATAATGAACTCGTTCCACAATTCCCAATATTTTCATTGATTTTAGGGAAAACTTTGAGGCCCACATAGATCAAATTCAAGGGATTCAATAGAAGAAAACTGAGCATCAGAGACAGCTGCTCTTTTGAGATATAGTTGATCCTTGAACAACAGAGTGGTTAAGGGAACTGACTCGGGATCATAAAATATCTATGTAAAAATTTTAGCTCCTTAAAAACTTAACTATGGTCATCCCTTGGTGCCCAAGGGGGATTAGTTTCAGGAACACTCCCCTCATATATCAAATCCACAGATGCTCAAGGCCTTTGTAGTTGGCTTTCCATATTAGGAGTTCTGCACCTTCAGGCAACTAACATCCCAAATTCATTGAATTCATGAATGTGGAACCCATGGATAGAAAAATTTCCTGTGTAAAAATGGACCTGTATGATTCAAACACTTATTATTCAAGAGTCACCTTCATTCACTTGTTCTCCATACTGCTTATGGCCAAAAATGCTGCAAAACCATGGTTACTGTCATTTATAATGTAATCATGAAATTCCAGCACTGTGTATGATGGGATTTTGTTTTTCTTGCAGAAAATCTTACAGATTAGGATAGCATAATACTATGAATACAAGTGACAACAATGCTGTTCAATCCAACTGTGTGACGCAGGGCACATCTCCTTTCATCTATGATCTTTCTATAAAATAAAGAAATCAGGAGAGACGATCTTTGTGTTCCTCTTCGTGTATCACATTTCATCATTATTAACACCACCACAGATATAAAATAGCATGTATTAATTATATCTTAGGAGCTAGGCTTAGTGCTTTATGTAATAGGTCTCATTTAATCTATCCAATAGTCCTATGAGGCAGGTATTATTTTCTCATTCTAAAATTTAGATAACAGGTTCAGTGAAGTTAAGTGATTTGCTCAGCTGACCAGCTGGAATGTTTATAATTTCCCATTCCAGATTGTTCATTTATAGTAACAAACAAAAGACCCATAAAACAAGCCTGAAACATGATATATCCATGGTATACTACTTTCCTCTCAAAATCACAGACAACTGAACTACGTCAATACAACTCCTTAAAAAAAAACCCTAGGAAAAATTTAACATGCCATGTTTGTCTAGTAACAAGTAAAGCGTGATAAGATCAACTATCAAATACAAATATTATCTTTTAAACCAATATATACCAGGTTCTATTATACTTTAAATGTGCTTCTTTCAAGTGAGTCTCTCTGTAAATTCTACATACTGCTCATTATCATCTACAACAAAAAGAAACTTTTAGAATAAGCAATATTACATTTGATTTTCTGACATCTTTGTTTTTTTAAGTTTATCATTCACTTACCAGCTGGACATCCAGCACATATATCATATTATTTTGAAAATGAGTTTGGCTCTAGTTAGAACCACTTGTCATCATAATAAATAGAATTACTGATTATATACTCTTCTCAAAAGAATGAAAAGATACGCATCTGTCTCCCACGAATATGATAGCAAGATGGCAGTTACCATTGGCATCCAGATAAACAATACATAATTGCCATTCATGGAACAGAGAGAGAGAGAGACAGAGAGGGAGACAGAGACAGAGAGAAACTGATTAGAGGTACAATAGCCAAAGCAGTAGAGAGAATAAACAACCCTCAGTTCGTATTTTGAACAGAAAAGAAAAAAGGCAATTCACACTCAGAAGTACCATCTCAGGAGAAATCTTTTGTTGAAGGATGACTCATATTATGCCTTTTACAAGATCCTTTTGCTCACTTTCCAGAATATACAGGGAAAGGTGTATATAAAATTGAAAAGCAAGAGGGGTTTAGCCAGTTCACAGGCACTAGGAAAACAAATCATGATGACTTTGCCAGTGACAATTATAAATGACTTTGTATACGGTGAAGTTTTGGAAAGCAAGACATGAAATTGATACTTCCTTTGGAAGATTATTTTTTCCTAGGAAATCAGATTTATACACATAATTATCATATGTTGGTAGGAATTATAAAATATAGATGGTCTAATAATATGAGTGCTAGGCTATAAGCTATTTCAATGTACAGGTTTTAAGATACTTTTTATCTTCACATTTCTTGTTAATACTTTTTATGTCTAATGTCAGGTTTCACCAGGTATATAATTCCTTTCTTCAAACTTGTTATCAATACACAAGAAAAAAAGAGAAAGGCTGATTTTTCTATTTTTACTAATAGAAATTTATACAGATAAAAAATGTGTGCTCTTAAAGATACAGAGACAGAGAGCGTGATTAAGGCTGACTCCTGTACTGCTGAGTGACAGTTGAGAGCCTGGCTGAACTGGTTTTATACAGACATTTTTATTTTAACAAATAGCACATTTGCTGTGTTTGTTCCTATTATATATATATATATATATGAAAGAAAACAACAACAACAACAACAACAAAAACTGAATCCACTGAATACAAAACGCAGCCAATATATGGGCAGAATTAGTATTAGTGTCATGGAGTTCTGGAGTGTCATGTGGAAAATTCAACCACAAATGTGCTGTCTCAGCAATACAATCCATAAAGGGTACTGTCTGTAAAATCTGCAAAAGCATGAATTGTGCTATAGGGGAAAAATATTTTCGAAGTTACATTCCTGTGATGTTGTAGCAGGATTGGTAGACTGAAAAGGTAGTAAAAGCTGATGAACAGACAGTAATGTTTCCTGTTTACAAAGAAATCCATATAATGGAAAAGACTACGGCATAACACAGAATATTCTTAAGACTCCAGTGATAATCTCTACTATAAATTAAACAAGAATCTAACACCTTTTTATCCAGCCTTTGGCTCATATGTTTTAAGAAAAACAGACTCCAAGTTCTCTCTTCTCATTGAAGTGAAACTCTTTACATAATCTTAAAAGAAAAACAAATAACTAACAAAGGCACAAATAAATAGAATGAAACTACAAAGCATTTAATTTTTAAGGTCATCATCCTATATTCTTAACTTGAATGTCTTGGTGTTAAAATTCAGACAATATAATATTCAGCATTATTTTTTTTCTCAAGTTCCCAAAGGAATCAGTAATTTCCATCAGATCAATTTAAATAGTAACAATGATTCCCACAAGCATTTATGGATGGGTAATGGGCATTATTTTAGAATTTCAACATATATGTCCATCTCACCTAATCCTCACAATAATCCTTTAAACAGAGATTGTCACCACCATTTTGAAAATAAGGAACTAAGACTCAAAGAAATTAAGCAACTTCTCCAAGAGCACACAGCTCTTAATGTCTCTCGTTCTAAAACTCCTCAACTTATCCATATATCATGCTGATTTTCAAAGTAACTTATTTGGGAAAGAAAATAGGTCTCAGGATTGTTCAAGACCGTTTGAACTATGTATGGCATTTCTAACATTGTCATAGACATGGCTGTCCAAACAATGATAATAAAGTATCAACAGCATCTATAAACCAATTTGTTGACTGAAAAATCAGAGTAGATTAGAAGTATCAAATTAGAGTCAACCTTCCCACTGTCATATAATGTTTTCAGATCTTACTGAAAATAAAATTACTAGCAATATATCCAAGCAGTTTTAAATTACACAAGTAGTATCTAAGACATGAGCCATTATGTTTTTGAATGCCCCTTAGATCAAGACTTATGCAATCAATTCCTTCCATCTAGAGAGAACTTCTAACTTTGAACAGTTATTAACATGTACTTCAGTTCAACACTGAACACAATGTTATACAATGTTTCTTTCTTTGCTTGGCTGATGGAAGGTAAGAACTAAAGTCTTCTCAATCATACTTTTCCAATTTAGTTTTTCCTATACAGTATTTTCCTCCTATTATAAGATTATGATGTAGTCATGATTGACAGGATGTTCATTCATTTTCACTAGGTTTTCTGTCTGATTTATTGGTTAAAAAGATACTGTGCTGAGTTAACATTCTCCCAAATTCTGATTTACTAATTTGGGTATACCCCAAATAGTTATAGTTTCAGAATGCTTCCAGGCCTAGAACTACTAGAATTTAGAATTCAGGACCTAGAACACACACAGCCTTCTCAGATTACAAGTAAACAGAATGCACTAGGTTTACTGAAGGAATACTTTCAGCTAAGAACAAAATATCAGAAGCCCAATTATTGCTAACCATCTTTTCTCAGGGATTACTGAATGTATACCAGTAGATTTTAAATATCAGTCTACACATTATTAGGTTTCATTTAAGGGGAATCCCCAGAGAGTTTAGGAATACTGCAGACTAATGTAGATCATCAGCTGACCTTATTTCGCTGTGGAAGAGAAGGGTCATACAACTCACCCTTTCAGTGAGAGGTGGATCAGAAGCACTTGCACTGTTCCTTACTATGATGTAGGCATTTTTCTTGATTTCATAAATAATTATCTGAGTCACTAAAGCTGCCAGGAGAGGGGAACCAGGCAGGCAACAGCCAGCAAAACTGAGAGCAGGTAGAAGGGCAGAGAGGAGATTGACCTCTACTCCTCTAGGTTCTTCTAGAGTTGCAAAAGTAATCAAAGCAGTATCAGTAAGATTAGCAGAAGATAAAGATCAATTTAATTGCACAGTAAAAGGAATCCACAGAGAGAAGAGGGCTCTGATATAAAACGGTATAAGAAATGGGATAGAAGTCTGGGGCTCAAGGAACAAGAAGGAGGACCCACACAATGAACAGAGTGTGACTCATATACCTAAGACCAAGTATTCTGTAATTGCATATTTGCTTTACTATGTAGATTTTTCTGATAGAAAAGTTATTTCTGGATATATCACTAATTCTGGTATTGTCCTTGACATTTATTCTTCTAGGTAGCTAAAGGGATAGTAAAAGTTTCTTCTGAGCCTTTAGGACCTCAGTCAACCTCAACTCTCTGAGTCCAAGACCCAGGGGCAGGAAAAATAGCCAAAATGAACAAATAAATGCAATGCTTCTTCCTCCTCTCCCTTCTTTGCTGCCTGCCTCTCTTCCTTCTTGTCTCCCTTCCACTATAAAAATAATAAAATTAGTAGTAATTCACATGTCAATATGACCTACCTTGGGGAGGTATGTTCTGAATATTTTGGGGAAGCCTATTTGGAATAGCTTCACCCGTCTAGCTAAGATTTACAAGTCTCTTCAATCTGGCAGAAGTAGTATGGGTTACTAAACAGTGTATGAGGACAATAAAAGGAAGAGGTCTCATCTTTCTGAATAAATAAAATTACAATTAGTAAGAGAAATGTTCATCTTTAATAATATACATATGGAGAATTTACATGTAATGAATTTTGAGAATACTATGGCAACCAAAGACTTTTGTACTGAGACATGAGAAAGGGAGCCTGATGGTTTTCAGAGAGGAAAGGATCTTCAAGAGGCAGGGAGAGATGACTCATGTCCACTCTAAAAGCAAAAATAGAATTCTTAGATATAAAGGACACAGATACACTAACTTCTGGATTAGGGGAATAGTGGAGGCCCAGGAATGGCAGATAGCTTCTTTGATTAAGGGAAGGGCAAAAGGGTTAGAAGAATAAGACCTCCTTTGTCTCCAAAGTAGTCCTCCATTGTCCTAAGCGAGAGACAATCTTCATTCATGTTAGAGTAGTGATGGAAATAAAACATGACACCCCAATTTTCTCAGAACTGTTCCATAAATGCCTCACTCTGACATGACAAACCATGGACACTAAAGGACAACCAGGAGGCAAAGGAGAAGCTCCCATTCTTCTAAATCTTTCTCCCTTTCCTTAATTAAAGATGCCATCTGCCATTCCCTGGGCCTCCACCCTTGTTCTCTTGTCTCTATCCTCTACAAGAATGTAGAAAAGGGATTTATTTATTTATCTTTAGAGTAAGAGTAGAGGTGAGTCATTCCTCCTAGCCACTTAGAGACCCCATCCTCTCTCCCCTGAGACTCAAGTTTCCCTTCTATGCCTCAACACAAAATACAAAACGTTGGTCAGCTCCAGCCATGTGAATTCTCCATATGTATGCTATTAATAAATATGAGCTTTTCTCTTACTAATCATGCTTCATCTTATTTGCTAATTTTTCCAGTCTGTGAAGAATCTCAGAGAAATGGGGAAGTTCCCCTTTTACTCCCACAATTCTTTAACCATGATTGCAGGAGTCAGAAAACAGGACTTCTGAAAATGCTGGCAGAAATTGGTAAAGTTTATAACCACATCAGAATTCCTGATCTCATTGCCTCTACAGACAGTGAAAGGAAATAAAGCAGCAAAAAATGTTTGTCTTTACATTGATTAGTAGGAGGTAATGTGGAGATTTAGCTTCCTGAGTGTGTGTAACTAATTTTGGTTTAAGGCCATAGTTATTGTTTTTCAGTAACTCCATGGTTAATAAATAGAATTCTTTGGTGGATTCATGTTTCTCCCTGTTTGTGTTTGTCTTTAACAGACTCTCATCCTGAAGAAGGTATTTTGGTTTTATGGCCTTTTCTTTTTGGTCTCCCTCTTAAAACTTGTTTTCACTCCTCATTGAAGGACATTTCTCTTTAAATCTTCATAGGGAAGTGAGATCTGATCATGGGTATGTTTATGTGTATTGTTACCAGGAGTGAATTTTTGGCTCTTTAGTTAAGTTAAAATGCTTACTAGTTTGGTTGAGTCACTGAAGAACTGGACCTCTAAACAGAAAGAAAAATTTTAGAAAACTTTCAATTTAAATTTGGCTTATTGGCACTTGTATAAAAAATAAGTTGGAAAGAAATGTAAAGTATTTGATTATGCTGGTTAGTCTTAAGGAATCAGATTATGGCCTTGCTTCAGAAATTCCTGTTCCTGTTTCGCTGAGCCAGTAACACCAAAGATGATATGTTATAATGGTCATTAGGAGACTTGAGATTCAAAAAAACTGGTGGACCTAAAAAAGAGACAGATGGAGAGACAGAGAAGATGAAGAAAAGATACTGAATGAGACACTTATTCTATTGTTATTTTTAAAGCATTCCAGAAGATTTAAGAACTCTAAATAGCTTCTTCCCTAGAATATAATTTGTCAACAGACATTTTGAAAGAAAATAAGTCTCCTTTTCTTACTCTCCTTATGCCCCACTATCTCCTGTCCATCTTTTGAAATTTGCTCTTCATAAGAAAGAAAACCATAAGGCTACATGAGATCTCTTCTTTCTTTACTCTCAGAACTTGATTTGGCATCAGAATAAGGACACACACAAATATGAATGGTCTCTGAAGTTAAAAGTTTATTGCTAGCCCTCAGAAGAGTTTAAGTCTTTTTTTGTTCAAAAATTGTTCTTGACCAAATTAGTGAATGAATCCAGATAATACAATTTCTGGCATTTTCCTAAAATTAAAGGAAAAAATTGAAATCAGAAGTTTAGAAGGCAACTCTGTCACTGGAACATTATCTTACCTAGAGGAGATAAGGAACTAAAGATACAAAATAGGGAAAAGTGAATGGTTTAAAGCACCTGTGAGGGATTATTTTGCCATAACTTAATCCAACTGCTATTTCTTTTATAATGAGTGAGTTATTTTACTTGACATTCATTTTAAATGAAAATTAAGGATGGTGTATTTGTGCTTACTTGTATAAATAGTACATTTTTTCCTAGAATTTTCTAGAATGTCATTGGATCATGGATGGCTCTCTTATAAATTGCTAAATGCAGAATATAACAAATTAATCTGAATAAGTTCAAATAATCAAAGAAAGTTTTGTTAAATCAAAGCTAGATTAGATTTTTTTATTTAATTTAAACACCAGTCTTTAGAATATTTAATTGAATATAGATGGAATAAATCCTACAGCAGGGAAAACATAGTCTGATATAAAATGAGACTCTAAGAATCTTAATGAAATTTTATTTCAGAATTATTCCAAATTGATTTGGATATTAACTCCTGGCAGAAGTATAGCATAATTTGACACCATTCTTTATATCTATGGGTTAAAATTACCATAGAGCTTTACAGAGATAAAGGGTGGAAATTCGCTAACTATTTAACAAGAAAAATAAGTGATTTGGTTTCATGAATGAAATTTTACAGAGTTACAGGACCAAGATGAAGCTTATTTTTTAAACTAAGCCCTCTTTCCCAAATGTAGCTTCACCTCAGAAGTGTCAATTTGGAATGCCCTAGTTAGAAAAATTGCTTAAGTAGAAATCTCTATTAATGGATTTTTAAGCCTTTCTAAAATGTGTTCAGTAACTTAAAACTATAAAGAGCTTTACTGAGTTATATTAAATAATGAGAATTAACTAGAATTTTTAGATTATGCTACATAGATATTAGTTCTTGAACTTAAATCAACTTCTGGTAGAAAAATTAGTTTGGGTTCTTAAGCGCATGTCTTATGCTTGTTTAAAAAGCTTACACAGAAAGAATTTGTCTCAAATTATCTCAGTTATCTCTATCAGGCCTCATAAATGTGAAGGTTAAGAGTTGAGTCCCCTCAGAACCATGTACCTTTTGCTAAATGAGTAATTAAATATTGTTTCATCACTGTGTAACTTTAACTTTCCAAAATAAAAATTCTGAATGAAAAGAGGTTGTTTTAAAGAAATATATGGTCAATCTTAGAGTGCTCCTAAGATATCCCATATAAATAAATTATTTTCTCTTTATGGAAAGAGTAATATTAGACATGTCTTGAGGGAGAAGCCGTTAGGTCAACTGTCTCTGAAGGATGCAGGTTACATATCCTGAGTTCAAGTTACATACCTGGAGGAACAACCAGTTTGAACAACTAAATGTAAAATAAAGTGATTCTTCCTCCTCTCTCTTTCTAGCCTCCTTGTCTACTACTACCTTTATATTTTAAAATGGGCAAAAAAGAGATATTAAACAGATTAGGCTCATTTGGTATGATGAAATCTTAAGGGAAGCATTGTCAAAATAAAAAATGCTCAATCATTATACATTTATGTGGAAATCTTATAATTGATATGTGTTAGTTTGAGTTATGAAATTCCAAAAAAATCTAATGTGCTTGCTTATCATTCTGCTCATTATTGAGTAAATGTCTTTGTCAAAGGAATTATGACAATATCTTTAACTATCATCATTTCCTCAAGCATTTTACTATTTACATACTATTATTTACCTATATCTTCATATTCAGATAGAATCATGGACAGGACTTTGACAAACGTATCATAAAACAGAACTGGGTAAGGAAATGGGAATTATGGAAAACTACATTCATAAAACATAAAAATCAAGTTCATGAATTAAATGGAGCAGGATTAATTAATGAGAATGAACATTTCTATGGTTTTTTTTACTTAAAATGTAATAGATTCTTTTATTTCATCATATTAAGAAAGCTCTTTTTCAAGCAACTTGCCTGTAGCAATCTGGAAAATTGTACCTTTTTGTTAGCAGAACTGAAGAATTGCCTTTCCCTCCTTGATATCATGACAATGTCAAAACTCTTAACTATCTTTTTCTGGAGTCATGCAAACTGGAGACAGAAAACTTTATATGAGTTGTTATTGTTCTTCTGAATACCTGGTAACATCAGATACCATTCGAACTATCATTCAGAACCTGTCAGACTGTTTTAACTCTTCTAAAGACACTTTGACACTGACATCTGAAAATGTGGACTGACTGTCCTCTCAAACTGCATTTATGGACCGAACCTCAATAATTAAGCATTATTTTCTTGGAAATGCTTCTTATTATTAACTAATATAGAATTAACTTTGGGAGTCTACCCATACAAGTAAACTTAAGTTAAAAATTTCCAGGATTAATTTCCTGGCCCCAGAAGCTGCTGAAGACATGAGGTAGAGAGTGTTTCCCAGATCATGGATCAAGACATCTCACTCCTGTCTACCATTCTTCTCCCTTCTTAGGACTCTCTATTTACCCAACATTAAAAAAAAAAAAAAAAAAAAGATGAGGGGTAGGAATATTTTCTCCCTCTAAGTAAACATTTTGTGCTTATTAGGAAACTAGCCAGAAGCTGCTAGTCTCAATCTATTATCCCTCTAAGCTTTTCATCATGAAATCTTTTCAACCTGTCTTACTTACTGACCCTTCTTTTCAACAAGTCAGGTATAGGACAAACACCCTTCTGCCAGTCTACAAGACCATGGCCACATCAACTAATGAACTGGATTTTTGGTTATGTCTACATATAGAGAGTCTGAAATAAACCTGAACGCATTTTGTTTCTGTTGCTGTGATGTTCTGATGGACAAAGACTGGAATATATCTGGACAGTGAGGTCTGACCTCCACAGTTAGAAAATGTGACTCTGCCTGTGCTTCTGGTGAGTTACTTGAACCCCAGGTCTCTTTAGAAACGCAAATATTATTTCTTATCTGGGTACAAGGAATAGATGAAGACGATGCTCTGTGCATAGAAAACAGACGTGCCATTGGAGTTTTCCTAGAACTGTGTTGCAATCAAATTCTGCAGTTTAATTTTAAAAGTGGCGTCTTCATCTTTCTGAGGACTTAAGAAGTGACTCAAACACAGAAGTTTGTCAAATCACCAGGTTTTCTGTTGCAGACTGACCTTGCACAACTTGGGGTATCTCAACTTTTACTTTGTTATGATGGCCTCAAACCACAGACTAAATATGAGGGGATCAGAAATCTGGGCTTTCCTGGCTAAGTAATAAGACTAAGCTCTTTAACTACCAAATCAGACTTAAAGCTGCTGCATCAGCTCTTTCGAAATCTAACTTTCTCAAGAACACATGGACAATAGAAAGGTATAGACAACAACTTTTTCAAAGGTCCTAGAACATTACAGATACTGAGAATCACAGACATAAATCTGATCCTGTCCATACATAATAATAGTCTATTTTATGTGGTAACAGCGTATATAGAGGATTTTCACCTAAGTGGTCAGGAAAATGTGGACTTGTATATCTGGCTCCCTCTGTTATCAGATACATCACTACAAATGTCAGCCAAATTGCAAACTTGGTTTCCTTTGTTCATAAAATTCAAGAAATTGTGGAGAATCATATGCATCATGACTCCAAGTATTTATCATATTAAATGTCTTATTCCCAAAGTTTTGAAGACTATGAATTATAGAACGCAATCCTGAATTTCTGCATGATGTTAGGAGTCTAACATCACTATGAACTTTGTAATCAGAAGTAGACAGTCTAACTTCTGCAGTGCTTCAGAATCTCTGGAGCTGCTCTGGATCCTACCTGCTCAGCAAAAGCAATTTGTGTAGGTCACTGGAGAAAAATGTCCCTTCTACATAAACAGGACAAATAGTGTGACTAAACCATCTAAGGAATAGGCAACTGGTTGAATGGGATATGGGGACATATGCCTGATTTGCTCTGTTTTTCATCTTCACCCTAATATTTGTTCTTTTTTTTTTTTTCAGAATTCTTGTCACTAAAGTAGTAATCTGATTCTTCTCTCTCCCCAGTCACTGGCCTAGTTAATAATGTATGTGAATTCCAGAAGTAACAGAGGAGGGAACCGATGGGACTAAAACATGACCTCGGTTTCTCAGAATTGTTCTCCTGTAAATACCCACTTGACATGATAAACCAAGCACAGTAATAGACAGCCCCAGAGGCAAAGGAGAAGTTCCTATTCTTTTAAATCTTTAGCCCTTCCCTTAATCAAGGAAACCACATGCCACTCCCTGGGGCTCCACCCTTCTCCTGGTCATGAAATGGTCTCATCCCTATTCTCTAGAAGAATGTAGAAAGGGTAGTTACTTATCAATACTTTTAAAGTGAAAGTAGGGATAAGTCATTCCTCCTTGCCATGTGGAATCCCCCTCCTCTTTTCCCTGAAGCCCCTGTTCCCCTTTTCACAGAACAGAAAATAAATCAGTGGTCTGTCCCACTACCTCAGAATTTACCACCATTAAATTTTCCATGCATATTTTATTAAATCTGGGCTTTTCTCTTACTAATCATGCCTAATGTTAATTTGTTCATTTGTCCAGACTGTGAAGAACCTTAGAGAAATGGAGAAACCTTTCCTTTGACCCCCACAGTGGGCTCCTTATAAGAGAACAATTTTAGGAGATTTGGGTTGATCTGTTTTGGCCCCTACAGTGTCACATTGGTATGTGGAGCTAAAGGTCAATCAAGGCCCTGCAGTTCTTAAGCTGTTATCATAACCATAAAGAATAAAGATTTTATATATATATATATATATATATATAGTCATTTCCAGAAATAAACTTTTTATAAGAGAAGCTTATGATGATGCAGGACAAACATCTAGAGGCAAGATTTTATCATATGAAGTCACATCCTCATATGAAGATCACCTACTCTTAGCACCTCAGGTCCCTCCTCCAATAATTGGCACCTGGTATAAGTCTTCAGTCTGTCTCACTTACTTTAGAATGTACAACCATATCCATTTTCCACGTGTGACATTAAGTTTGATCTTTTCTTCTATCAATCTGTCTGATGTTACTGTACTCACCTGATCCAGTAAGAACCTCGAATCAATGGGAGACTTTTCCCACCAATCTACATTAGCTATGTGATTTAGGGTAAGATATTTAACCTGATATTTAATTTCTTCTGTAATTAGAAACTAATAGTTACCAAAAAAGTTTACTCTCAAGAGCATACATGATAATAAATATGAGAAGTCTCGCACTCTGGATTGGTAAGTGCTCAATAAAAGCAATATAAATTGCTACTATTTCCATCATTGACACAATGATCTAAAATAAGAGAAAAAAAATGTTAAAAACTTTGTATGTAGCAGGAATTTAGTAGAGGACATAAAATTTGAAGTGCAAATTAAAGACAGAAAACAAATTGAATTCCTCAACCTCTTCATTTTCATTCTCTAAGCCATGCCGAATTTTTTTCAGGTCTCCTACTGTTTCATAAATTTATTTCTAGTCTACAAACTGGGGTTGAAATAAAGACTATTATGAGGATTAAATGCAGTGGTCAACAAAGTAACCACTATGATGCTTGGCATATAGTAAGTGCTCTGAGTATGATAGCTCAATTTTTACCTATTAGATAATATCTTTTTCCCCCAGAAGTTAGGAGGAATTGGGCAATAAAGTATCTAGATTAAAATGTAAATGTGAGGTCTTAATTATTTAAATGTTCAATAGAGTCAATTATATTTCCATTAAAATGCAAATGTACATTTGAATTCCTGCAGGGGTGCATTACAAAGAGGAATGGTCTACAGAGTTCAGGGAGAACAGCAGTGGGGATCCTTGTGACCAGATGAAAGGAATGAGGCAAAGAGAAGGGGTGGGTCTGACTAGTGTGCTTCCTGAGAAGGAGAAAAAAATAAAAGTAATAGAACTACCAGTGATGTGCTCCAATAACCTAAGAATCTGACCGGTATTAGACAAAGAAAAACTAGTCCTACTGAGATTTAACTCCTCTGGGAGTGCCAGTGTTATGGCAAAGCCTCCATATCAAGAAGACTGACAACTGGTCACTCGAAGGTAGAGAAAAAACATTTTATTGCAAGCACCAGTGCTGGCTCAGGGGCATCATTACTCAAAGCTGAGCAGCCGGGGGTCTAGGGGAGCTTCTTTTATACCCTGGAATAAAGGTATACATCCTTGGTACAGCTGCAGGGTGTGTGGTGTCTCATTAGTGGCTACAGCTGCGTTATGCTTGCTTGCCCTTGGTCACATATACAGGATTGAAAACCTCCGACAGACTAATTCTTGCCTTGGGGTCAAGGATGGTTTTCTACTATATCCCCGCCTCTTGATCCTCAAGCCAGTTTACAGTTTTAGGGATTATGCAAGAGACTCTAAGCTGGAAGTGGGAACAGGGGTGGTGATTTTTTCTGGCTACTTCCTGCTGAAGTGGGCAATCGCAGAGCTCAGCAGCTCGAATATTCTTCTCCCAGGGGGTTGTGATGACAGTTCAGTGACCTGGTCTGGAGTAACATCTGAAGCTTTAAGGCCTCAGGGGCTCCAGGGATCAGAAGCATTTTCCTGAAGTTTCCTGACTCCTTCTTATAGTTGCTGGGTTATATCTCTGACAATTCCAGATGAGGTTCGGTGTCTGTTGGTGAGCCAGGTGGGTCGTTGGTCTCTGCAGTTCTTCTCTGGTCAGTCTGAGACAAGTGGGAGACAGTTGTTGGGTGGCCCAGCATGGACAGTGCTCAGAGGGGTCCACCTTCTACTCAGTCGGCCTGTTGCTCAGCTGGCGGGCTGCTTTCAACCAAGAGTGGTAGATCCAGGTGTTGACATGCAGCTTTAAGAGCTGTGGGGGGCGGTTAGTATGATTGGATAGGGTCCCTTCCAGGTCAGGTTCTGGGGCTCCTTTTCCCAGACCTTTACCCACACTTGCTCCTCTGATTTGTAGGGGTGTACAGTTATTCCTGAGGAGATGAGTAGTCTATGTACTTCACAGACAGTCCTTCCTGGTCCCTGTAATTGTTTCTGAATTTCTAAGTTCCTCAGTTCCTTCAGGTTCCCCTTAGATCTACTTAAGGGAGGGGGCTTACTGTATAAAATCTCAAAAGGGGAAAATCCTACTCTGGCCCTTGGGGCACAGCATACCTGTAAGAGGTCTAAAGGCAGTATGTCTCTTCAGGGCAAACTAGTTTCCTTACATAATTTAGTGACAGCCTGTTTGAGGGTCCTTTCATGTGTTCTACCTTTCCTGAACTCTAGGACCAAGAGGCCACATGTAAGTTCCAATGAATACCTAGGGTCATGGATACCTGTTGTACTACTTCTGCTATGAAGGTTGAGCCATTCTCAATGGCACCCCATATTGTGGGATAATGTCTTTTAGCAACGCCTTGGTTCCCTCCCTGGCCTTTTCTATACAGGTGGGATATGCTTCAACCCAGCCCGAGAAGGTGCAGACAAAGACTAAGAGACATTTATTTCCTCTGCTTGGTTCTAGCTCAGTAAAGTCTACCTCTAAATCTTCAAAGGGTGTCTGGTCACAGCACTGAATTCCTGCTGACCCAACAGGACCCTGTTGGGCATGTTCTCTGCACAGAGGAGGCAGCACTGTGTCACTGAGGCACAGAGGGACGGCAGCTGAGCAATCAGATAGTGCCGGCCTAACGAATTTCTATAGCCTTGACAGTACTGCTTGTTCTTTGGCCCCTCATCTAGCCACCGCCTCTGCTCAACGGTTTTCCTCTGATAATGAGTCCTTTCCTTCCTGGTGCCCCTTGAGGTGTATAACTTCTACTTCCTTGGATCTCCAAATTACCTCTAGCACTTTTAAGATTTCTTCTAGGTTCTTGATCCCTTTTCCTCCTGCTTGCAAAAGTTCTCTCTCCTTGTATATAGCTTCATGTAAATGTAGAGTGGCAAAGGCATAGTGCAAGTCAGTGTAGATGTTGGTGCGCCTGTCCTTGCTGAGTTCTAATGCCCTAATTAGGGCCCATAGTTCTACCCTCTGGGCCAACCATCCCTCGGGCAAGGCTTTTGCCTCTATAATTTCATAGTCCGATACAACTGCCTACCAAGTGTGTCTCTTGCTCTCCTCCATGAAGTTCTTACCATCTGTATAAAGAACAAGGTCAGGGTTTGTTTAAGTATATTTGAGCCTTTTTCTTAGAGATTTGGTAGCCAACTTCAGTCAGGAGCTACAGTAGGGCCCTTGTTCCTTACTAACACAAGGCTCGAGTGAGGCTAGCTAATAGGAGTTTGTCTACAAATTGGAGTAGGATGCGCCCCAAGTCCTGACCTGGAAACTTGGACAGGTCTGATGTTAGCGCCCCACTGAACAGGGTCAGTGAGTTTTTAAACCCTTGAGGCAGCCTGGTCCAAATGAATTGTTCCTTAGCCCCTGCGCTTGCATTCTCCATTAGAAGACAAACAGGCGAACTACTGGGTGCCAACTGAAGACAGAAAAAGGTATCTTTTAAGTCGAAGCAAGTAAACCATTCCACCTCTGATGGCATGAGCTCTAGTAGGGTATACGGTTCAGCAGTGCCGAATATAGGGTGACAACTGCTTCATTGATGGCCCTTAGGTCCTGAACTGGGCAGAATCATTTGTCCCTGGTTTCCTTATAGGTAACAGTGGGATATTCCATGGCGACTGACACCACTTTAACAAGACCCATTTGAATAGTCACTACAGGTGAACCTGGATTCCTAGGCGTGACTCACTTGAAACCATATATTGGTGGATCTCGATAGGTTGCACTCCAGGCTTTAGGTCATTCAGCACTGCGGCATGGTTCTTTGCTAGGTCTGGAGGATTCCCTTCTGACCAGACTGATGGGAATGCAGCCTCTAGCTCTAGGGTAACTGACAACTCTTCAGTTGACAAGCATTCGTCCTCCTGTGGCACTGCTAAGGACAGGATCATTGGAGTGGCCTCTTTACCTAAACACAGTTGTGCCAAGCCATCTGGGGCAAAGGTTATTTCTGTTTTCATTTAGCCAGATGATCGCTACCTATCAGAGATACTGGGTAGTCTGGCAGATACAAGAACTCATGAATTACTTGGTAGCCTCCCAACCGACATTTGTGGGGACCACAGAATGGTCTATGGGTCTTGACTCTGTAGCCCCTATCCCAAGAGGGGGACTACCTTGTCAGTAACATTTGAGTGTTCAGCCCCCATATCAACCATAAAGTCCACAATCTGGCCCCCAATTTTCATCCTCATCAGAGTCTGTTCCTGCCAATGCAATCAGGTCTGTCTCAGGTGGCTCAGGCTGGTAGCAGCTTGGTGGGTAGGAGGAACCTTACTTTCCTTTCCTGCGGTTTAGGCACTCATTTTTCCAGTGCCCCTTTTATGCACACTGGTCTCAACTTAATGTAGTCTTCATCCCTGATCCCCTGCCTCCTTTCCTGTTGCCTTCCTTTCCCATAGCAGGGAGGGGGGGTGTCCTAAGGCAGCTGTTAGAAGGTTTGCTTTCTTCTTCAGCTGCTCGTCAGCCTTCCTTCTCAGTGTTCAGTCTCGATTAATGAAGACCTTATTTGCTATCTCCAGAAGCTCAGTGGCATTTTTGCCTGCAAAGCCCTCAAATTTCTGGTTTCCTTCCTACATCAGACTGAGCCTGGCGGACAAAGGCAGCGTTGACCATCCTTTGATTCTCTGGGGCCTCAGGATCAAAGGGAATATAAACCTTAGCTAAAGTTCTCACAAAGTCTCTCATAAAAATCCATGGGGCTTTCCTCTGGTTTCTGGAGAACCTCAGAGGTCTTAGCCATGTTAGTGGGTTTCTTAGCTCCTGCCTGGACTCCCTGGAGGAAAGTCTGGTAATACCTCTCCAACTGATTCCTCCCTTCTTCAGTGTTAGGGTCCCCTTAGGGGACCTCATCTGGGAGGGCCTTTTTCACCTATTTTTCTGTATCCATGATGCCCACCGGAGACTGACTCTGAAGCCACTTCCTAGCCTCTGTTAAAATTCTCATTCGCTCCTCAGTATTGAATAAAGTAAGGAGTTGACCTCTGGGTCTGAAAGATTGACTCCAAGAGATCAATCATGGCCTGAGACTTCTGCAAGTAGGCTGGGGTGTGGTACTTCCAATTCAGGAGATCAGTCATAGTGAAAGGCTGATAATAAAAAACTGATACACCTCTTGTAGGGTCCCAACCAGGGCCAGTCATTGAGGACTCCTGGTCTTATGGAGGGGCATCTGCATGGCCGCTGGTGGCTTGGGGCCTTGATCGGCTGAGCTGAGGCATCTGCCAACTGGCTCTGGAGAGTCCACCTGAGGCTCTGGACCTTGGAATGGTGAGACAGGGCGGTGGCGTGCCTGGGCCCAGTGGAATATTGGGAACTGCCTGAGGAGCATATGGAGGTGGCAAGTTTGGCAAGAGTACCCTCTGGATCTTCCTGGATGATTGCTGGCCTCTGTTTCTTCTGAGGCGTCTCTCTCTTTTGCTATATAAAACCTTACACTGTCCCTGACTATTGACAGAGCCAGACCCATGGAGGCTTGACTCAGGCAATTTCTAACCACTGGTCTATATATGGAAACTGATCAGGGAGCCCTGAATCTCCTGTCACTACTCTATAAAGAACCCTTATCATGGGGAGATCTAAAGTTCCTTCTGATGGCCATCCTACCCCAAAGGGTAACCATTCTAATTCACATAATTGGCGTAATTTCCAAGGGGCCAATTTGACACCATAGTCACTTGTAACTCCTTTCTTAAAGTTCTTCAACATACATTCTAAGATAGTGGGTTTAGAAGGACTACTTCCCATAATTGTGTCCAGTGGGTCTCTCCCGATGAATGGAGATACAAGACAAACACAGGGAAACTTTTGTTTTATCCTTTGGGCTGCTCCCTTCATGGGTAATTACATGCCTCTTAGCTTTGAGGATGCAGTGGTATAAACCCCTGGCTCAGATCAACACTTCAGGGAGGAACCGAATTTCTTCAGTTCCCCGAGTGTCGACAGAACTTTAAGTTACATAAGGTCACCACAGAGCATCAGGTTGGGACTCAGACTTCATAGTTTACGCCAAGCAGAACATTCATTCTCACATTCACATACCAGTTAGTCCGAGTTTGACTCCCACCCAGGAAAGTCCCTATTCTCAGAGACAACGAAGTCACATGAGGGGTGATCACACCCTTCTTCTGCTGTGAATGGTGGGCCTGAACTGGACTGGATCCCCACAGACACTTACCGATCAGACGTCTTATCCCAAAAGGCTTTTCTCTCCTTCACTGAGTCTGCCTGGGCACAACAGGAATCTAGTCTCACTGGGCCCAACACGGTCAGGACACAGAAATTACCATTCTTCCATCCAAGGTTGAGCCGGAGGATTCACCATCAGCCACCATCAGCAGTGGCAACAAAGGGCCAGCATGGCTGACGGTCTTCCCCGCCAATGCACCAAATATTATGGCAAAGCATCCAGATGGCAAGAAGACTGACAACCAGACACTCGAAAGGCAGAGAAAAAACACTGTATTGCAAACACTGGTGCAGGTTCAGGGTCATCCTTATAGGAAATTGAGCAGTCAGGGATCTAGGGGAGCTTCTTTTACACCCTGGGATAAAGGTTTATCTCCATGGTACAGCTGCAGAGTATAGCTAGTGTGGTTTCTTATCAGCGGTTATAGCTGCAGGGGAAGGAACGCTATGCTTGTTTGCCAGTGGTCACATATAAACAGGGTGTAAAACCTCTGGCAGACTAATTCTTGCCTTGAGATCAAGGAAAAGTTTTCTACCATTACCAGGAGATGCCTGTTGCCTTGAGAGGAGAGGCCTAGAAGTCAGTCTGGTTGTCATAATAGTCCAAAGAGGTAAACTGGAACCATCAATTCAGAGAAAGCGTAATGTCAGTGTTGCTCAAGAGATCAGATATTTGCAGCAAGTAAGCAAGATGGGGATTTACTAGCGGAGAACAGAGAGAATGGAGCCAACCAAGAGAGGTTAAGACTCAACTCGATTGTTTCAGGGATAGGGTTTTTAAGCATGAAAACAGCAAGGTTGGAAGGAGTACTGGGTCAGGGTGTCAGTTTCTGATTGAATGGATCTGGTTGACCTTTTAGTTGATTGGTGTTGACTGTTGCCATTCTTGGCTTATTTGTATGCCTGGTGCAGCTACATCGCCTTATGCTGGACCAGGTGACCGCAAGCTTATCTTGGTTAGTCTTGTTTTCTTGCCTGACAGTGTGGCCAGGGGTAAATTTTCTACTGGGACTTTCAAGAAGAACTTGCTGCATCCTATCAGAAAGCAAGCTGAAAGTTGTACACTATTTGTTTCATAGGAGAATTGTAGCAAATTACCACAAACATGGAGACTAAGACAACAGAAATTAATTATTCTATTGTTCTGAAGGTGAGAAGTCCCAGAATGAGTTATCATCAGGACTGCACTATGTCTTAAGGCTCTATAGGAGAAATCTGTCCTTGCCTCTTCCAGTTTCTTATGAATCTTGAAATTCCTTATCTTCTTTGGTTTGTGGCCATATAATTCCAAATGCTACTTCTCTCTTCACATTGTCTTATCCTCCTGTTTGTCTTCTCTTCTGTCTCTTATAAAGAACCTTGTGACTGGATTTACAGCCCACTTGGGTAATCCAGGATAATATCCTCTCAAGATCCTACAAAGATTGCTTTTCCAAATAAGGTATTAATCACAGGTTGCATGGATCTGAATGTGGGCCTATATTTTGGGGGTCCAGAATTAAAAACACTATAATCCACCCCGTGGCTCACAAACTCATGTCTGTCCTTTGCAAAAGATGCTTTCAATTCATCCCAATGTCGTCCAAAATATCATCCCATTAACACTAACTGTAAATAAAAAATACCAGCTGAATATGAGTAAGTCCCAAATATCATCATCTAAATTTAGTGTGGGTGTGACTATATGACTCATCCTGGGGAAAATTTTCCTTCATCTCTAGATCCATGAAAATAAAAAGCAACTTCCTTCTCTCAAACTACAATGTTGGAAAAAAGGCATAGGATAAGCATAATAGATTTTCTATTCTAAAAATGTGAAATTGGAAAGGATAGGGGTCACTTTACCAAGAGAATCTGAAATGTAGCAGAAAAATTCCATGAGATTTAAAGACCTAAAAATAATCTTCTCTTTCCTCTTGCATTTTACCACAATCAGAAAAAAATAGACCAGGACCTACCATCAATGCTTTGCTTAGAAATCTCAGTTAAATATCTAATAACTTTCTTAAAACTTTTATATTCCATGTAACTGTATAATATAATTCAGTCAAGTCTTCTACTTTTCTCAGTTTAGAATGACATGTTCATAATTTCTAAGTCCTCAACATTCATATTCCTATCAACACTGTTCATGACAACATAAGTATTTTCAAAGATGATAAAAGTTTTCTCTTTCATGCTTATTACTTCCTTTTAAGCACTCACTAGAACCTAGGCTTTTCTATCATGTGCCTCAAAATACACCCAGTCTCCTTATTATCTACTTTTAAAACATTTTCCATATTTTTAAAGCACTTGTTACAGTAGCAACCCACTTTCAGCAGCAAAATCTGTATTAGTATTTTATGACTGCTACAACATATTATCATAAGATTGATAGATTAAATAACAGAATTTTATTCTCTCACTGTTCTGGAGGTCAAAAGTCCAGAACAAAAGTCATGCCAAAGTCATAATTCTTTGGAAGCTCTAAGGTAAAATCCCTATTTAATTAATCCCTCGTTTAATTTCTGGTGACTCTCAGCAATCCTTGGGCTTCTTGTCTTACAGTCCATTATTACTCTATATTACTCCAGTTTTTGTATTCATATTTATGCCTTCTCCTCTTCTGTTAAATGTTATAAATACAGTTAAAATTTATAAGTATACTGATTGCTAAAGGACAGGTCTCTCCAGTATGTTCAGACAGGCCTAACCAATAAACCCAAGATGTCCAGGAGGCTTCTTTCTTGGCATGTGGATCTAAGGCCAATCAAGGCTCTGCAGTCTTCAAGAGAAACAGTTATCATTACCTTAACTACCTAGAATAAAGATTAGCCATATTTAGGGTTATCTTCAAAAGTAACCATTCTATGAGAGAAATCTGTCTCTAAGGCAGACATCTAGCTGCATAGCATCCAGTTTCATCATTTGAGTCCCCCACCTCTCTCTTCAATGCCCTAGGCCTCTATATCATTCATTAGCTTAAGAATAAAAATCCTCTTATTTACTTTAGAATTGATAGCCATGCAAATTTTCCATACATATGTAATGAAATGTGCTTTATCTCCTACAAATCTACTTGATGTTACTTTTTTTTGCTTGATCAGCCTAAGAAGAATCAATAAGTATAAGGGAACATTTTTTTTCTCTCTCTCTCTCTGTACCTACTTTGTAACGCCTAGAAAAACCACAAGCCTCAGGGCCAGATCCTAGAGGATAAAGAGATTATGGAAGATATTCAAAGAACTAAAGAAAGGAAGACCACCTAGGTTGACATTGTACCGTCTTCAGTTGCTGTTTGCGCAACTTTCAGTTTCCTCTCAAAGCTCTCAGGATTAGCACAGCACCTATTATTTGCCCCAGGAAAATCCCACCTCCAGTCAGATGACTGCATCACGCAGTTTCTCAAGGTACAATTTTTCTCTCGGTTGTCTAAAATCTGAATTTTTGTGATTTTAATGATATCCCATGTTTATCTAACTAATGACATATTTTTCTTTACTGAAAGTTGGAGAATATTATTTTCTGAGAAGGAAAAACAAATTCTAAGAGTTAATAAAAAATTAATTCATGAATTTGAATCTTATACATAAATGCCTTTTTAAATAAAAGACATTATTTTCTCTCGGGTCCCTGAAATTTCAGTCTCATATGGGTTTTTACATCAATTTATAAAGCTACTGAAATAGAATTTACAGAGAAAGCAATAGAACACAAATTCAATTAAGGTAACACAGTCATCTTCTGTAGTATGTAAAGCAGGTATATCAAAAGGCAACTCTACAGCAAGATGTAGGAGCAAGGTCATATCTTCCAAAGGCTAAATTAAGATAAATTTCAAAAGCTCTCTCCTTAACACCTTGCTAAAGAAAATTACATTTCTTTCTACTATATTTACTAAAGTTGCTGTGCTTCCTGCCTTTAATGACCAACCTGTTTGACCAGACTCTGCTGAAATCTCATAAAGATGAACTTCAATTACAAGCACAGCACAGTGCCAAGGCTGCAAAAACTTACTGCAAACAGCTGTTCAGGGTCCAATGCTTTAGCTGGGGTTGTCACCTCTCTATGTTAGCACCGTTTTAGAGCTGCCCTTGATTTAACTAACCAAAGAGCATTTTCTTTCACATACTCCTTTTCATCATCCATAATTTTTTCAAAGTATACAGGAAGATCAAAGGAGCTGAGGTTTCTAGTCTATCTGAATTATCCTGAGGACACTGAATGACCTTGGCTAACTGGTTTCTAATGTTTCTGCTGGCTTAGCACAAAACTGGTGCTGCCGGGTATCAAGCAGTCCCATGGCACTTGAGTAAAGTGAATGGGTGTCTCAGTGAGTATTTTATCAACTAAAAATAAGATTCATCACTTCACAAGGATCATGTGTGCAGCACAAGGTTAAGATAGATGTCATTATAGAACTTGTCTCAAATCCAAAAAAAGCCTGAGTACAGACTCAGAAGACTATCAGAACTCTACATTAAAAAGAAAAAAAAGAAAAAAACAAAACAATCCTGAGTTAATAGAACATAGATTATCAAATATTTGCCATTGGTTTAAATCTATTGGATCATTTTAAATATCCCCCAGCAATGCTTCCCTGTGTCTGAACTGACATACAGGTTTATCTTCCTTATTTTCACCTATCTCTCCATGCTACAAGTCCCTGGAATACAGCAAATTTCCTGACCAATTCTTTATATTGATTTCTTCATAGTGTTAACTTTTAAAGTCACTTAAGTGGCTAAGAGTTCACAAAGCCATCACCAATGAAAGAGTAATAATAGTAAGGTATTAAACACACTTAGAAATTCATTTTAAAATATCCTTCTTTGGTAAATTAGTTATCATAAATTAATTTCTATTAATCTATAAAAGAGGAGATTTTCATTGTGTCTTCCTGTCAGTCTGTCTTCACATATCAACCTTTGTTGCTACCGGTGTTCCTTCCCTGAACGCCATTCCCAAATATCTGAAGGCTAGATTGTTCCCTCTCCCACCCTCATCTATTCAGAATAAACTTTTCTAAGTATGGTAGGTAGATTACTTGTAGTTAAGATCAATTGTAGCCCTGTAGGCTTTAAGAGAAACTGTTACTACTCCCCTAACTACCTAGAAGACGATTACCTAGAAGAATGAAGATTACCTAGATTTAGGGTCATCTCCAGAAAGGATCTTTCTGTTGGAGAAACCTACCCATATTGCAGAAAAAACAGGTATCTGCAGAGCATCTGGTTTTATGAGTCACCCTCTTCTTGCCATGTGAGTCCACTTCATCTCTCTTTGATACCCAGGGCCCTATCCCACTCTACCTCAAGGATAAAAACTCTCAGCCTATCCTATTTAATCTAGAATTCACAGTCATGTAATTTTTCTAGATGTATAAAATTAAATTTGCTGTTTCTCCCTACTAATAATAGGTCTGGTGTTGTTTTGATTACTCATCTAGTTCAATAACAATCTAGAGGGTTAGGGGAAATCTTCTTTGCCCTAGCATATCCAAAAACATACTTAAGGTGTTTCAAACTATTGTCATTTAACTATTTAAAAAATGTATATTCTCTAAATACACTTAATGATAGAATAGATTAAATTGATACTTTTACAACTCTAAAGTATGTCATCATCTGCTAAGGAAAAACAACTTCATGTTAGTAAATAACTACTGAAAAGTAAAGGCCTGAACTGAGTAGGGAAAAGAACATTGAGTTGTACTACTTTATCTTCCATGCTCATAAATATTTTAAGAATTTTGTCAGGTGATTGTTAAATTTACAGTTGCTTTTTGCTGAAATTTAGGAGGTTGTTGAAATAAAGATTGCTGAAAAAAACTTTAGGCTCATCATTACTTGATGGCAGAAAAATAACACTACATAAATCAAAATGCTTTCTTCCATACTTTCTTCCAATGGTTGGAGTAAAATCTGTGGAATGTTTCCCCAAAAAACGTTAAGCAAGTCTTTGTCCAAGATGTCTAGAACAGGTTTTTTCCAATATATATCACTTTGGTATGTGGAACTAAATGTCAATCAAGACTCTGCAGTTCTCAAGAGAAGCGTCAACATTGCCTTAAAGAATAAAGATTACTTAGTTATATTATAAAGTCATCTCCAGAAATAACCTTTTTAATCAGCAAAACCTACTTTAAGGATGTAGGTTAGCTAGAAACAGGATGATTTAAAGTCATCCCCTCATACAGATGCTCTCCTCTATCCTTGACATCCCGACTTCTTTCCCATTTCTCAGCAGAATATCTAAGTCTTTGATCTTTCTCATTTACATCTGAATTTGCAGAAATGTAATTTTTCCTATGTATGTCATTGAATTTGGCCTTTTCTCCTACTAATCTGTCTGATGTTAGTTTGACCAGCCTAAAAAGAAACTCAGAGAGATGTAAGAATTTTCCCCATGCCAATATATCATAAGAGTATGACTGTTACAGAAATCAGAGAATCTATTTTTTTACAAATGTTTCTCAGAATGATCATTGTAACCCAATAGCTAGAGAAATTTCCTTGACCTATTCAGAGAACATGGCCACATATTTATAATTCTGAATTCTTGGTGATCAGACTCAAAGTGAAACAGAATATATAACCCAAAATATACCTCTCTGGCATAAGGATTATCTTGAGCTGAGTATTATTTTAATAAATTTCATACACAGGAGCAGCTTTCAATAAAATCTCAATAAAATTTACCATTATATAATAAATATTCGAATCTCTAAGGGAAGTATCTATTAGTAAATGTGTCTCTTTTTCTGTACCGGGAAGAAGAGCATGAGTTTAAATCTAGAAACCTTCATCAATTGAGATGACAGACTTATATATGCATAACCAATTTACCTTTGTTTACCCTTTTTTTCCTGGTAATTTCTCATAATTTGTCTCCTCCAAACACCTCTACCATCTCTCTTTTGTCATAATCTGAAGATGGTACTTAAGACGATGGCTTGGGCCATTTTCAGGAGTTATTCAGTTTTACTGGATATCTCTTCTATATACAGTAAGTATCAGAAAATGACTCAACACTTATAAGTTAAATTTTCATGTAAGCTCTTCCTCCCCCCTAAGTTCTGTGTCAAATAAATAGCTAATGATTTGTGGGTAAACAGTTCTGTGCCCTTCAGGAAATGTTTATAAATTAAAAGCATGTTTTTCTATATGCAATGATTATACCTTTCTTCAGTTTTTCCTTTTATTAATTCAGTCATTCACATTTTTATAACTCTGTAGAGAGACAAAAATATACATTTTCAGGCAAAAAACACATAAATAAAATTTTATAAATACACATATAAATCTAATAAATATCACATAGATTATGTGATATTTATTATATATGAATATAAAACTAAAGACAATATGTATATAAAATTATATAAATGACAAAATATATTAAAAGAACATACAAATTCAAAATAAATAACGAAGTATCTATCATGGCTTCCTACAAAGTCACATTAAGATTCTACAAGGACTGAAAGATTTTTCAGTTGCCTCGAAAAAAGGAATGGCATATCAGCCATTTAGTTCTCCCAAAGTCACACTCTAAGAATTCTCCTGTCTTCTTAATTAATGTGTTAAGCTCTTTCATTTGCTTTCTTGATAAATATAAATGTCTTCCTAAAAATTGAACTGCAAATCTGAAATACACAATCTCGAGTGTTACTGGTTTACAGCATTTAACTAATGTCTTGCAATATGCTATACATGTCAACAAAAGGAAAATATAAGGTTAATATATTTCTATTACACAAAAATCCCTGGAAGAATATTCAACATTTAAAAAAAAAAGGGTAAACTAGGTAAGTGATTAATAGATATAACAGAATTACAACAATGTATTTAATAAGCAATATATTCTAAACTAGATAAGGGACCAAAAATCTGTCTTCTCAAAATATGTCTTTTGGCAAAAATTATCTCATAGAAAGGGTGAAAGCTGTCATTTTACAAAACATTTATGTGTGCAAAGGAAAAAAAAATCTCCTTTTGTTAGGCTATATCCCTCACCAAACCTGAAAGACTTAACTCACCAGTGAAGAAAGCAGTTTAATCTTTCCTAAAGGCCATATCCTTGTTTACCATGCCCTTCTATCTCACTGACCTTCCTCTACCCCTTACATGCCATGCTCCCCAGCTTCCTTTGTCTCTTTCTGATGGAGGCTAACATCACTTAGTGGGTTACTCAGTTTTACTGGGTTTCTCCAGTGTATGGAGAAAGTATAAATGCTATTACTAAAAACATTTTTTTTTCAGTTTTATCCATCTAAGGTTGATTTGATTATTTTCCAGCCTTAAAAAGCAGAAAAGAGATGCACCCTGGTGGAGCAGTGGTGGTTGGGTCAATAGCCTCCAAAGGAACAGGCCACATACCCTTGGGTTTGAGTCCTGTGTCAGGGGTAAACAACCAGTGTGAACAACTAAATAAAGATGCTCCCTCCTCCTTTCTCTTCCTGCCTTGCCTGCTTACTTGCCTTCATTTCTGCCTGCTCCTAAAAAAAAAAAAAAAAAGAGAAGAATGGGAAGTCTTTCCTTTGCACTCTGACCCTAAGCAGTCCAATATTTATGATTTAAATTCAGTAAGTTTCTTTTTTTACTTCTGTGTTTCTTCAATAACAGATTTCATATATATAAATCAATCAATGAGGGATGGAGCCAGAATATATAAAACCTTATCAAAAAGATACATCTGTGTGAAGAATATATTTTGTTTTCTTAAGAAATGCTTATTTAGTTTACATTTAAAATTAATTTTTCTGTTAGACAGTAAGGCAATATTCTATTTAACTTTGAGCCCCAAGAAGGAAAATAAGAGAGAAGGGAGAGTGGACGAAAATAACCTAATTTCCGCTCTTCCTAATGCAAGTCAGGGTCTACAATGAGGGTCTGTAGGAATAAAACTGGCCGCCATTTTGCCGCCGCCACTTTCCCACTGCCATGATGCCATTTCCCCTGCTGCCAGGAAAATCCTCAGAATGCGGAAAGAGGAGGAGGGACCTGCTCACCATTCTAGTAGCCATGACAACCAACAAGCCAATAGACACAAACTAA
The DNA here is from genome assembly GCA_004363575.1 of Solenodon paradoxus. Classification (NCBI taxonomy): domain Eukaryota; kingdom Metazoa; phylum Chordata; class Mammalia; order Eulipotyphla; family Solenodontidae; genus Solenodon; species Solenodon paradoxus. The sequence continues at coordinate 317,917 of RJWH01001244.1, read as the reverse complement.
TCTAATTATTTGCAAGCGGATCTTACATATATTCTATGTGGAGAATTTACAATTAATATTGTGGTTCCTGCTTGTCACTCCCACCTTAATTTGTACCCCTTAGTCTCCTGAAATGCACAGACAGCTGATAAGATACAAACTTCCCTAATGATTTGCAACCAAAATCTTATGTATATTACAATTAATTTGGGTTCCTGCTTGTTACTCCCACTTTAATTTGCACATTTGTCTCCCTAAACCTACAAAAGTGTACGTCCATTTTCATTCAGGGCTCTGTCTTATGGAGGGAACTCCAACTGGTCCCGTAGGAAATAAATCTGCTTATACTTCCAAAAGAGCACATGCTTGGATTTTGTCCACTAGGAGAGCTGTAACAGGTCTAGCACTTTTTGTTTAAGATATTGTAGGGAAGATTTAAGAGATGGTTCTGCATCCCAATGGTTAGCCAAATCAATTTCAATCTAAGTATTATAATGGCTATGGACAAAGGTAAATATGAAAACATGCTTAAAATGGCATTCGAAGGAAAAAGTATATCATTTAATCTCAATTATGAAAACCTCAGAGCACCTCAGAGGAAACAGCTTGAAACTGCAAACCATATAGGTAAAAGAATTTCTTCTTAAAATTTAACAATATTATATCAACTTACCTTTTCTAATTTATATTACAAATTCAGTTTTATCTTTATCTAATTGCTTATACTTGATTGGAGAAGCTTTATGAACAGGTAAAGGAATAATCACTACAAAAGGAGGGTTTTTAAAAAAAAAAATTATGTAAGGAACATTGCATCATAACAATATATGCATTAAAGGTGTGTGTGATTATAAATCAATATCTGTATAACATATATTAAGTTTACCACCAACAGTTCAATTTTAGGAGTTATTTCTTAACTTTAAGGTTATTCTTAAAATTTTCACTGAAAAATGCATATTTAACACTAAGTATACCTTTATAGGCCAACTGCATAATTCCTCATCTACATTACCTCAAAAAATAAGATTTAATAGTTTGTGTCAAAAAAATTCCTTCGATTTGTAGTTAAAAATTCAATCATAACTACAATGATGCCACCATGTGGCAAAAAGTGTGATCCCTTAAAATCTGACTTTCTGTGTAGCAAATCCTAAAAGCTACATTAAGAACATTTACAACTTAAAAAGCCAGATATAATGAGTGAGTTTCTGTTATTTATGAGTTTGCTGTTTGTCACTTGCTCATTTAAGACTCTTGTTTCACTAGCAAATCTCTAAACTCACTTGCTATGTGTCTTTCCCTTATTCAACATTTGTTCAACATTCCACTCTACCAGTCACAGGAACTAAGTTCTAGAAACAGAAATTCAGAGGACAAATCTTGTCTCGCCAACACTAGGCTTATTGTGTCATAACCTTTTTACCAAATTTGCTGATCTATATCGTTTAACTTTTTAAAATTCTTTTTAAAGGTATAAAACCCAGTCCTATGAAAGATTAAGATATCAAAAGCATCTTTGCAGTCACTTCTTATAGTCATATATATCAAAGTACTTCTATTGTGATCTGCGAGCTCCTGGCTGATTGCATAGCAGTTCTTTTGTCAATACTAATGAGCCACTGTGTATTTTTGTATCACTATTAGGCAATTAAGGGAGCCCTGAATAATGCGCTTTTTTTAAATGGTCTGTTGCCACCTAAATGACATTTCAAAGTGGTATCGATTTCAGTAGAATAGCAAAAATAGGTCATTTTAGCAAAGGAAATTCTGCAGTAAGTGGCTCTCACTGAACACACACCTATTATCCTACGTATCAAAATAACCAATTTCAGGAACTCAATGAATCTCTTTCATTACAGTAATTCAAAACTCTGCTATTCTTAGAGTGCTATTACAGGAAACTCTAAATACTGCCATTCATCTAAAGCTTAGCAAGATGGCAGCAACAAAACAGAATTAAAGGATCAGGCCAAAATATATTCACTTTAAAACTGACAACCTTGAAACATATGCTTGGAATACTCCCTGCCAACTGATTCTTAGAAATTTTTCTGAAGATAATTCATTTTCAAATTAATACTACATCATAAAAATGTTTAGAGGAGGCCACAAAAAAGTATTACATGGTAATGACAAAATTTAAGTGCCACAAATAAATACAAAGATTCTAGAATAAAAAGCTCACACTTAATTTTCCTAAGATAACCAACCTTACAATATAGGAAAACCTTTTTCTCACAAAGAGACTATGAACTAGATATTTTAGGGAGCAGAGAGAGAATATTAGAGAGAAAAGAAATTCCTAAACAACTAGGTTTTACTAAATCTATATGCAAATTAAATTACACAAAACAATAAATATATATACACCTTTGCATAAGCTATCACAAAGACTTATTAATAGCTTCCTTTCCATTTTTCTTTTTTGTATTATTATTGCAACAGTTCCATTAGTTATCTAGAATTAAAACCAGGGAGCCATCCTTGACATCTGTTTATTTACCACCTAGATCTAATTTGTCCTGGCTTTTTATTTACCCAGGAATTTCTTGAGAAGTTACTGGTAAAAGCATAAGCAATGAAGTCACAACACCCAGGTTCAAATTCTCTCCGCAATACTTTTAAATCTGTTTGACTTGGGTGACTTGTTGGGTATTTCAGTTTCTTCCTCTGTAAACTGAGTATATTATTACCCCAGAGCTGTTATGAGGCCTCAATGAATGAATGTGAGAAGTAATTAGTACAAATCTAATATACAATAATATCCATAAAAACATTGCTCTAATGATTATGTCAATTTATTCTCTTTATTTTTTGTCATGTACACTCCTCAAATTCATCATCATCTCTTTACAATTGTCTGCAATTTGTTCTTCTCTAAGCACAGTGTCACCGTCTTCTATTCGACACTGTGTGGGCCTTGCTGCCAGGAGATTCTAAATAATTATTACTTCTTATCATTTTGCTCGAAACGCTCAAGGATATCTCCAAATAGCCCTTATTATTATAAACTGTCAATCATTTTACTTGTACTTGGTGAAATCCAACTTAGCCTTTTATGTAGTGATTCTAAAAATAAAGAATGTCAAACAGAATCTCCAGAAAACTTGTTAAACTACAAAGACCACTCTCCTCTACTCTCATTAGGAAATCCCTTTTTCAATTTTTTTTTTCATTCATTTTTCTCCACGTTATTCTTTTTCCTTTGTGTGTACATTTCTCAGTAGCAGAACCACCATGCTTTTTTAACTCCTCCCACAATAATTAGCAGAGTTCCAAGTTAGTAAAAGACCTGGAATTTGTTGAGGATAAAGCAAAGTAGAATTCTGAATGGGACATATATAAATGCCAAAAAATATCAGTTTGGCAAGTATTAGGTAAACATTTTTGATACTCAACAACAATCCCCCAGTATATTCCTGAATCTGCTTCCTTATTCCTGACTTCAAGAGATGTATGAAGAACTGAGAAACTGGTAGCTTTTCTAGGTTTATTTTCCAAAAACTTCTAACTCTTTACAGAATTCAGATATCTCAAGAGTTTGGAATGAAGATATCTGGAATGCAGAAATATATTTCTTTAGTACAGAACCAATATAAGAGAAATAATATCTAACCTATCTGACTTGAGAAAGAAACATTCCTAACTCTCATGAGAGGAAAGCAGGAGCAAAGGGCAGAGACAGTTATGAGTCCACAAGACAATTTTTTTTTTTTTTTTGCTGAAAAAGTCAAAAAGAGTTTAAGGCCAGATCCGAAAGAGAGACTGACTGATGAATCACAGACAGAATGAAATACTGACAATTCAGTGTTCAATGCCCCAGGATCTTCATAGTAGTTACAGAGATAAAGACTATACCCAAAGGGTTACCTGAATGGGAACTTAGACCTTAGAATTAGGTCGAAGAAAAAATTACAATTAGATTTTTGACTTTTTTTTTAAAGCAAGGTGTAAGTAGGAATGAAGGTGAGTAGGCAAGCAGGCAGGAAGAGAGTTGGGGAAGAAGTATTTTATTTATTTTTATTTAGTTACAAATCTTGGTTTTTCTCTCCAAGCTGGGACATGAGCCCATGTCCTTGGGATGTATGTGGGCTGTGCTTTGACCGGAGGCAGCTGACTGAACCACTATTCTACCAGTGTGTGACAATTTTTGTTTTTTGGGTTTTTATTTTTAAGAAATTATATTTCTTGCATCTCTCAAGTTAAGGAGCTGAGATTCAGTCTCACTCCTTAAGATTCATAGCTGTGGTTGTGGAACATGTTTTACCATTATTTGTAATGACATTGTGTATCAAACCAGTTATAAATATTTGATTCTGATAGAAAATTATGAAGAAACTGTTACTTTGTGACTTATAAATAGACTCAAGAAATTAATATACCTATCATTGTTTATAAATGACAGATTGTCTGCTTTTCCTCCAGAATCTAAGCTCTTTACCATCACTCCTCCTTACCTCAGATTCCAGTTATTGATACAAATGACAAATATCTCTTTTTTTTTTTTCACCAAGAAACATACATTGCTTGTCCCCTATAATGAATAACTTCTTCCTAAAGAAATACCATGAATGTTATTTGTGGCTTTTTCTAGAAGAGGGAATATTTTGGTGGAAAGTTATAATCAAAAGTTACAATCAAAAGGCATAATCAATTCTAAATATCCATGAAACATGTTCCAAATAATTTTTTTTTTTTTATAAATAGCAGACTTAAGCTGGTTCCTTGGGTGGATATATTAAAATGTTATTTAAAATATTTTAAATACTATTGAAGTAAAAAATCAATTTTGGCTAGTAGTATATACTAATAAGTTCATACCATTGATTCCTATGACAATGTAATAGGTATTCTCATCCACAGGTATAGATACCTAGAGATGAGGACCAAAGGAGGATCAGAAAGAATAAAGCCCCTCTGTTAGTACTACATCTGAACAAAATTTTGTAAGAGCTATAAATTAATATACTTATCATCTATGTTACAAAACAAATCTTTTAATATTATTAATGGAGAAATGTATAAGCATACCTCCATTCCTGTGCCTCTTGTCCAACATTTAAAAGCAGCAATGTAACACAGACATAGGATATTTGAGCACTTTATGAAAGCATGAAAAACATTTAACCAACTTAGAAAAACTTCAGTTGTTTGGGCCTCATTATTTTCACATTCTTAACTGACACCGTCTTTAGAGAATCTCTTATAGAACGTGAGGCTGTATTTGGCAACTGAGGCTGCTTTGACCTTTCTTCACAGGCCAGTTGTTATTTTTCAGAGTCAATTCATTAAAAAAGGAATATATAATAGTTTGCCTGATCTTATCTCAATACATGCTTACCTGAATTATTCAGTAGAAAGACATTCTTTGAATGGTAAATCAAATTAAAGAGCTTATATTCCCATGAACTTCACAGAATCAGATCAGATGCCTAATATTAATTATTCTTTCTTCCTTTATGATGGAAGAATTACCTCCTATAATTTCCTTAACAAATTTTTATCCATTCTCTTCCAATACTACCTCGTAGGAAACCCAAGGCCTATCAAGATGCAAAAATCATTATTCTTCCTCATACTGTAATGAGAATCACCTTGCCCTAACTTTCCTAAAAGAGAGCACTTTAGAAAGCATCCACAGTACTCTGCACAGACAAGTTACACAATAAAACATGCTGACAAATAAAATAATGACACACAGCAACTGGTTTCATTTCTCTCCTCTACAGGCACAAAGAATAAGCTTAGTCTTCTACATCATAATCCTTTGAATAATTAAAGACAAAGCTATAGATACTTATCCTTTCCTTTAAATCTAAACTTCATTGGTGAATGACAATACAGGTAAGTTACATTTTCTTGGGGACTCTTCCTCACTAAGTTCTGTGTTAAAACAAGAGCTAATGATTTGTGAGCACACAATTCTATGTCCTTCAGGAAATGTTTATAAATTAAAAATGTTTTTCTATATTAAATGATTATACCCTTCTTCAGTTTATCCTTTTATTAATTCAATAATTAATTCATACTTTTTTATATATCCATATAGTAGAGAAGCTATTTTATAAGTAAAATAGAAACAAAAATAAAATTTTATAAATACACACATAAATCTATTATCACATATATTGCATTTTATTATATATGAATAAAAATAAAATATGTATATAAAATTACATAAATGAAATATGTTAACAGAAAATATACATTTTAAATAAATAATCATGATTTCTAATTGAATAGAGTAACATCTATTCTCCCTGTATTTTTATTTTTTAAAGGTGAGGTATAGGTAGCAATGAAGCTGAGCAGCCAGGTAGACAGGAAGAGAGAGGAGGTAGAAGCATTTATTTATTTTATTCAGTTGTTCACACTGGCTGTTTCCTCAGCCCCAGGGTCTTGAACCATGGGCCTTGGGATGTATGTGGGCTGTGCCCATTATAAGTTCCTAGGCCACCAGGGCATGCTTCCACCAGTATTATTAATTGGTGAAGAATATATCAAATCTGATAATGTTCAAACTAAAAGGAACCCTAGAATTATTTAAGGATTATTTGCATTTATAGATAAAACTGCTCATTGGGGCTCACTGACACCAAGCACTACAAAAACTTCATACCAGAACTGGAACTCAACTCTTAAGTTTCCTGACCACCTGACCATTAATATTCCTACTTTGATTTTAATTATTGGAACTCAAATATATTTGTAGAATAAAATTCAGTAAATTGAAAATGTGGTGTGCCAGATGACTATTAGCAAGAGGAATGAGTGGCTGAAAAACAAACTATTTATTCCTCCTACTTAATGCCAAAATCAGGGAAATAGCAGATAGTGTAATGTGGCATTTACGGCAATCATCTCTAAAAGTCATCATTTGTCTTACTAGAGTGAGATGAAATGCTTTAGGCAATCAGACAGTAGGAAGAGAAGAATTTCTCACCTGCAGATGATAATACAAGGACAATGATAACAGAAAAGCAGACATTTTGTGAACATCTGTAAGAGGAAAATACTCAGCCACAGTGCATTAATCAATACCAACTGGATATGGTGAGCCAGTAATGCATACTTTATTTAACCACTTAACATTTGACTCTAACCACATAGAGTCTTACTGTTAAATAAAGTTGGAACACTGCACAGCTCATAAATATACTATTTCCTTGCATGTGCAATAGACTATTTTAGGTTAATACATTTGCAAGCAACAATCCTTTACATTTTCTATTGCTTATTACAAGCAAATTCCACAGCTTCCATATTCAGTATGAACAGGGAGAACAAAATATGGGTAATTCTAAAACCATTCAAGACAGGCAAGCAAGCATTAATACTATTTGTAAAGAAATGAGGAGTTTGCTTGATTACATAATTTTACACAAAAATGGGGTCTCATTTACATCCCTGGGTACAAAACTCAGTACCCATATAACTATAAGCCCTAACTCCCTCTCTATTAAACATCCAGATTCCCATGTACTACAAACTTACCAGAGAACGTGCAAGCGTGTGGGGAGAAGTGGGGGTACTGGGGGAGATATGCCATTGGGAAAGGAAACAGTCTAGCAAACTGCATGTACTGGAAAGAAATGGCTGCTAAGCAGAAGCTATTGTTTGGGTTGCATCTGAGGTGTGACTGTTTAATAAAACCACTGCTACAACAAGGAGGAGGATAATCAGGTTCCACTTCCCCTAGTAAATGGAAAACTCTGACCCTTGGAGTAAAAAGTCTTCGATTTCTGGATTCTGCCACTCTGTGAGTAGTTTTCCCAGGGCAGGGGTTGAAATGAATCTGTTTCCAGATTTCAGTCATAGTGAAAAAGTACACCATGGAACTGAACCACTGTGAGATGCCAGTCAGGGAGAGGCAGCAAGAGTTGATCTTTTTCCCAGAGAAACAAGAGTTCTAGAGAAATGGTACCACCATGCTTAGTTAAACCAACTCTGAAAGTAATAGGACCTAAATATTGAGACTGAGTCTTCTGTTCTTGCTGATACAAAAACACTGACTCAAGGCAACAAAGAACTAATTTAAGAAAAGGATTTTTGCACCCATTATTTCATACACTTAAGACTCACCTGTTTTGCTTTGGTCTAATTCTGGCATAAAGAGTCATAATTAGTCCATTACCCTGGTCAGAACTAGATTCAATCTTTCTATTTGCTCATGGTAAACTCATCAGAGACTCTATAGTGCTCCCTCACATTGGGATTTGTTCAGTGTATCCCTAAAATATATTGATGAATCTCTGGAAACATGGCATAACTGGTTTCCAACTCCAGAAAAAAAGTCTCTTCCACCCAGGATGGCGCTCCTGCTAGGTATATGTTAGCAGAACTAAGGAAGATCTACTCCAAGGAAAAATTATAACAGTTTAATCATCTTTGTTTATCTAGCTATATATACAAAAGGGAAACTCCTTTTGTTCAGGAGAGAAAATAATTTTTATCTATGATAAAATACCACTAAATATTTTTATATTTTATGCTGCTGTTTTTTTCTGGTTCATTTCCATGTGTGATCTTCAATCCAACCCCCACTTCACAGCCAATGATATTAAAGTCTTTTGTGTGTATGTATACACATGTGTGGTTTCTGACTCTTGGTCTTCTCTACACAATGATATTGTGTACAATTCCAAAATCAAAAAAGGTCTAGAACCAAACAGGTTTTGCAACTTAAGAGGTGGTAAAACTTAGCATGAACTGAGATAAGGCTATTTATGGTCTTTATCTCACTTAGTATGAATATTCATTTTTCAGTGCAGAAATAGTAATTAGTCTAGTTATACATTCCACTGGGAATATTATATAATATTATATAATATTCCCTGTTCACATGCAGTTTGCTAGACTGTTTCCTTTCCCAATGGCATATCTCCCCCAGTACCCCCACTTCTCCCCACACGCTTGCACGTTCTCTGGTAAGTTTGTAGTACATGGGAATCTGGATGTTTAATAGAGAGGGAGTTAGGGCTTATAGTTATATGGGTACTGAGTTTTGTACCCAGGGATGTAAATGAGACCCCATTTTTGTGTAAAATTATATAATCAAGCAATATATAATATATAATATTCACTGTTATAAACCACATCACCTTTCAAAAATCTGAACACAGCTGGTCCTCAGAGTTCCAGAAATGAGTAGTCCTATATTTCCTCTGATAAATCTCACCTGTCAAGCCTAGTTTTCACATCAATAGCAGTTCTCCACTAAATTAGAGTCACTTACTAAATCCAACTGTAACTGTCTACATGTACTCCATAACTTGAACCTTTAGCATTCCAGAGATTGTTATTTAACCTACTATTCATGGACCCTAATAGATCCATTCCACAAATAAAGACTTAATTATCTAAATGTGGTAGGCAAAACAATAGCCCGCTTAAAATGTCAGCATCCTATTACCTAGAACCTGTAAATGTTACTTAAGCAGCAAAAAACACATTTCATATTTGATTATAAAACAATCATGAGATAGAAGTTTATCCTGTATTTTCCACTGGGCCCAATGTAGTAGCAAGGGTCCTTATAAAAGGAAGTCAAGAGATCAAAAATTGAGATGTAATGAGAAAAGCAAAGGTCAGGAAAAAAGATATTTGAAGATGCCACATGACTGACTTTAAAGATGCGGGAAGTAACCACACGTCAAGAAATGCAGGTAATTTCTGGACAATGGAAAAGGCAAGAAAACAAACTCACCCTTGGAGTTTCTAGGAAGACATATTGGTAGATACCATTCATTTTAACTCATTAATATCAATTTCAGACTTCAGTCCTCCAGAATTATAAGGAATCAGTCTGCATTATTTTAATCACTGAGTTTGTTGTAATTTGTAACAGCAGTATTAGGTAATTAATACAGTAAAAAAGTAGTTAGGATAGAACATTAACCACTGGCATTTAGTTAGTCTATCCAATGACAGACTTTTCCTTAAAGGTGTAAAAACATATTCCCCCCTAGAACTCTGAGGTTCTTTTTCTGATTTGAAAGGATAAAAAAAGTGTATCTCACAAAGGATATGTGATATTTTATTATTTTGTTATTTCTTTGATAATAAGCACAAGCAAAAAGAAATATGAAACTATTAGAAAATTGAAAATGAATGCTGTATGAAAACAGAAGTGATCTTTTATTTTTTTAAATAATTCAGTCTATAATAATAACTCAGAGATTTAATCATTCACAGAATCAAGGAGAATTATATTAGAATACAGAGAAGCCATAAATACATGTTATAGAAAGTATAATAAAAATACTATAAAACTATCTTCTAATAATTATAAGTAGTATAGACTTGTCTCATGTAAATAAAAACACAGTTCTTTTTGTTTTATAATCTTACCCAATTCTGAGGACATTAATATTTAAATAGCAGAATTTACCAGATGGTTCCAGCCAGGGGTATAGGTGAGTAGATTATATGATCACCTATGTGAGTCTCCACTAGTGCTAGAACCTTTCCTTTGTTTCAGCTCCTAGTTTCTAAGAATTTAGGAGGACAGTTTAGTCCCTAACAGATGCTGAGGGAGGAATCAGCAAAATTAAGTCAAATAAATAAAATAGTTTAGATAAATGTAAGTTGCTGTCGCTAATTAATTCTGCTTTATATAGCTTACTTTTACTTTTGTTTTATTTATTTTTTAAGGAAAAATGAAGGTGAGTAGGTAGGAAGGAAGAAGCACTTTATTTTATTTTTATTCAGTTGTTCACACTAGCTGTCTCCACCAGACCTGGGACTTGAACCCAGGGGTATGTGAATTGCATCCTTTGGAGGCAAATGACCTAAACACTACTCCACCAGGATATGCCAATAACTTAGCTTTAAAACCTGACCCATTCCATACTCCCAATCCAGAAAAAAAGAAAGTAAATGGATTTCCAATGTCCCTAATTTCGTCATTTTGTTCATTAGTATTTAAGTTATTTAGGTTTGGGTTTTCAAAACTTTTTTTTCTAAAGGAGACTATAATTATTCTAACAATATAGTCATCATTCAATGGTACTTCATAAAAAATCATACAGATCAAGATATAAATGGTTTTTTATATATGATTAAGAGTTCCCTTCCTTTGTATAAATAAAATAGAAGTTATCCTAAGTCAAGCATTTTGTGCAAATTTACAGAGAATTAAGGAAGTGGGACAAACACCTAGCCTCTGAAATTAATGTTAGTTTGAGAAAAAAAATCCTTGAAATGACATCTTACAACATTCTTTGCCAACTTCTCTTCCTGCTTATTCTTCAATATCTCTCCTTAGACACTTACTATCTCTATGGAAATAAAGTGCCTTCAATGAAAAAGCTTTCAGGGAGGCCTTTCTGAGAGCTTCCCTATCAAACTATTTACCTTTTGAGCTCCGATTGTTCATTTCAACACTTATTAGATTATATGACTACAAAAATAATAAGAAAGTACATGGACAAAAAGAGCTCCGTATTTGGTTCTTAGTCTCTACTAGCGATGAAACAGACATAATGTAGTATGGAATGTAACATGTCAAGTCCATGTATAAATTACAGCAGTGCAGCAATGAACATAGACTTAGAAATCCACCCCCAGTCATCTGGGGATATTTGACTTTTTTTTTTTTCTTTGTTCTCTTGGTTTATTGCTTTTCATTTAAGTGACTTGGCCTTAGCTCAGTCACAGTGTGTTGATGACATAGGTGGGTAGGAATGAGGACACTTTCTAAGTCAGGCAGATGAGATGAGCCCCCAGAAATGGGGAAGGATGACTTCTTCTGGGTAAAGTCAAGACCTTTCCCCAAAGTAACTGAACTTCTTTAGTCTCATCATTTAAGACACTTTCCATTATCTATTACTGATGATAATGGGAAATGCTTACTGTAAGTATACAATCTGGGATTTCATAAAATATTGAGATGAACCTCAGAGAAGCAAAAAGCATCACATAGGTCACAAATGTTGTCTATATGTCTTGGCAAAAGTCTTGACAAATAGAGAGGACTCAGAAATGAATACATGTTTACACTTTTTTATTAGTAGACTCTGGCCATAGACTGCCTACTGTCATACGATATCTTACCATATGCCATTATAGAAAAAGCAATATATTTGAAGTCAGATGAGTTAGATATTAATCCCAGATATATTTGCTACTTACATGTCCTTGGCTTATTTTTAAAACCTAGCCAAAGCCCAAATTTTACTTTTAGTTATTAAACAGTAGCAATAATATCAAAGAAATACACATTTCAAATTAAAATAATTTATACACATAATTACCAATACAAGGGTGGAAAAACCATCTATTCTTTTCCTTCTCAAACTTCTTTCCCTTCCCAACCTTCTTTCCCTTGCTCTAATGGTGAAAGATTTTACTTTCTCTTGCTTTTATCAACCTGTCTCATTGTACATAGAAGGTCACTCTTTAACTCTTGAGTGCACAATCCCTAGCATGCAATAAGCACCATCCAATCTCATCACACATACTACACAGAGACATATGCTACAAGAGAGATTTTTTAAAAGGAAAAATGAAGACATGTAAGAAGGCCGGAAGAGAGAGAAGGAAAAAACATTTATTTTATTTAATTGTCCCTCTTGGTTGTTCTCCAAGTCCTGATTCCTGACCCCAGGTCCCTGGGATGTATGTGAATTAAGTCCAATGCCCTAATCCACTAGGCCACCAGGGCACGCTTGCAGTATGGTTGACAAAACTCAAGTCTTGGTCCTCTGTTTCTAAGGGGCCTAGATTCTGATAACTAGAGCCTTCTCCAGCCAACAACTGCACTAAAAATTAAGCCTCTGACTACTTTTGAATGTAAGATCCAGCAGCACACATCAGCCTGATGCTAACACTGGAACATTTTCAGTTCTTCATTTCCACTACACACTTCTCTTGGAAAATTCATGGCCAGTTATCTTGCTTCAAATTCCTGAAACCCTTACTCATCATACAAGCTGTCTCCTCAAGTATCCACATCAGCAAAATACTGTGGGTTCCCTCCCATCCCCCTGACTCAACTTTTCATTAACAGTCTTCCTCTTCAGATTTTAATTTGTCCCTTCTGAAAGGGCTCAATCTAGGGTCAATGCTTATAAACTTCAGTGAATGTTGCTTTCACTTCTGAGCTGATATGCAACCTGAGGGCTCTGCTTCCTAGAAGCACTCCTAGGTACAATTGCATCTCTACTACAGATATAACTGTATTTAGGAGATGGTTAGTATACCTTATTCTCCAAAACACTGTATACCTTATTCATGAAAGGAGAAAAATTTAAAAAAGAGAAGATAATAACATGTTCCACTTGGGTTAAAAGTGTTTAAAAGAATATATGTGAAAACCTAAAACTCCCTTTCTGAGGAGGTCACAAACACAATGAAAATTGTCTTTACCTTATAAAACCGAAATACAAATATATTAGTAAACTGATGATGACTATGCTGTCTGCTGTGATTTATATTCTAAGAAACAATCTTCTCATGAAAAATAAACCACAGAACAATAATATCAGCAGCACTCAGTGCACAGTGAGTGCTCTATGAACAAGCAAGAAACCAAACAGTAGCCTCAGTGCAGCAGTTTTGTTCCATCCTCTGAAGTCAGACCATCCACAGTGTCCAGCTGAAATCCTTTCACAGCATCCAGCCCAAGGCAATGAACATGCATAAAGCCTCTACAGTTCTTGCATCTGAGCATTTTCTTTACACTCAACATTTCATATGAAATCTTGTCTAATATAACTATTTCCTTGATCAAAATAGCATTCATCATGCTCAAATGGATAAAACTCTAATGTTAGTAAAAAGTCCGCCAGAATATCTTTCACAGAATGAAAATTCATTAAAACAAAACAGCACAAAAAAAAAAAAAAATCATTTAGCTTAAACTGAATCTGAAAAGCTATAAATCAATGAAATGAATTCACTAATAAGACTATGAGGTAACTAAGTGGAAAGACAAGACATAAAATGGTTATAACCTACTTGACTATTTAATAGTTGTCAGTAGGAAGATGCCAAGGAGAATGATATTATTTAAAAACATCAGTGCCAGAATGGTGCAATTTTATATTCCGTGTTAACTAAGCTTTATGGATTATGTATCTTTATTGAGTTTATTTCAGGATTATTTGAAAATTTTTCAACTAATTAAGTTATAAGCATTTTGAAGGTAAAGACTTAATTTTCCCTACTACTGGGCCATGTACACACATATAAAAAAAAGCACATTGAAAAATTATCCCACCCTTTGTGGAATTAGATGGATTATACTAGATAAAATAAGTCAGAGGGAGAAAGACAAATACCCGAAGATTTCAGTCACATGTGGAATATAAAGAAACAAAGCACATGAACAGAGAGCCAAAGCAAACAAAAACTAACTCTTGGACTTTGAGATCAGAACTAAAATTATTAGAGGGGAAAGGTGTAGGGGATGAGAGCAAAGGATAATGGGGGTCCAATAGACAGTAGTGAAGGATTATTAAAAATTTGATGCTGGGTGTGGTGTGATATTACATATTTGATGAAGAGTGATCCTGCATACCTAAAACATACAGTGTTATAAAACAATGCTACCTCAATTAAAAATGCATCAAAAATATCCCATCCCTTTATTTCATGTACTTGGTAAAGAGAATAGAACAAAAGATCCAGGGAATTAATACAATACATGTGAATTTTCACAGAAATTGTTACAGCTATTAAGTATTATAACATATAGGAAAAAGTCTCACATCTTAGGAAAGCCTTTACTTCTAACCAAGCAAACTGAGATGACTGGTCATCTATGAGATTATGTATTATTATCCAACACTATTAACTTGCTTACCTATCTTTTTTAATAGACTCATGATTATCCTTAAGCATACAGTTTTGTGATTTTCTTTCTTGTAAATTAATTTGTCATCTAATAGTGTGAAAATCATTGTATTGGTGTTTAACACCTGATAGAATTCTGCCATATTCAGAATAATCTATTATAAATGGACTTCTCTAATCCCATTATTTTGCTCTGCACAAATTTTGAACTCTGAAGAAGAAACTATTATGTTCCATCATTATGTTGAGCTGAACTTTTAAGTCTTTATATAACACAGAAATTGTTTCAAAAAATGTGCCAAGATCTGCTTTTCCAATAAAGGATTTTATGCACGAGGCACTCACTTTCACAATGGCTTTAACCACCACATTCGAGCATTTAATCAAATAGATCCATTTCCAAAGCTTCTCTAGCTAATCATGGAAAGGAGGGGTCTATGGGGTCTATGCTGAATATCTTCCTAATAGCTAAAAACATGAGGTCAGGATAAATGATCATTCAAGCATGCAGGCAATATTTATTTCTATGTATTACATGAAACATGTAGGTAGTGCACATAAAAATGGTTTTCCTAATTTTATGTTGCAACCTGATCACTGAATTCCCTCAAACACCACTAATAAAACTTAAATGAGTTTAGTGGCTTGATGGAAAGCCATTAAAATATAGATAAGTGCTCAATCTTAAAATACTCATCTAAAATATTCAAAATTGAATATTTTTATTTTTTGAATAATTTTCTCCCAAAGGATAGTGGGGGGAAAAAAGTCAAGTTCAAAGTCCTAGCCATCTGAAAATTTGTGTTTCCAACCTCTATGAGTATAATATTTCATCATCTGCCAATATTCTGCCCTTTAACTATGCCAATAAAATGATCTTTGCCAGAAACTGAAGATAAATTTCAGTGGCTCCGCTAGCTTGAAAGGGAAATTATGACCAATGAGCACCCCAATTAGCTCAATCTTTAGAGCTATAACATTTGTAATTGACCAATATAAATGGTTAAGAATTCAGGCTGTAAAGCTTGATTTCCTGGGTTCGAATTTTTTTTCACTTAGTCTCTATATAACATTAGAAAGTTAAATAAATTCTCTATACCTTATTTGTCTTATCTACAAGGTAAGAGTATTGATTAAATACATGTAAAACTCTTAGAAGAGGCATAATACATAACTGGTCCTCAATAAATGCTTCACGTTTTAGTATCATTATTTCTATGGAATAATGTTTTGCTTTATTGATTAAATTATATATTCTTAGTAGTAAAGATAAAGAGTAGTTTGATGATAAATTAGTTGAAATGAAAAAAAATTTTCTTTAGAAAAATAATATAAACTTCAGATATACTAATGATTAACCATACAAATAACAATGGATCTTAGATGACTAAGGCGAAAATGGAAGTTTGGGGGATGGGGAAAGAGCATTGCATTAATACAAAAAACTAATACAGTCAACTACCTTAAAGTATAAACATTAAAATTACACTATGGGTCAACATTTAATTTCAGAAACAGAATACCAAGTCAATTTTAACTTCACCATTCCTTATCCTTACAGATAAATTATTCATGTTTTACAAAGTTTTCCAGTTCAGAATCAATCCTACTAAAAACAAATAAACAAAAAAACAAATGTACAAGCATAACTGTCTTTAGGTTCAGATAAAGGTTCACATACTGAATAGGTCTAACATTAAACTGAACAGTTCGGATCACCACCCTTTCCTATAAAACATAAATTGCTTCTTACAGTGGTATAAAAATGTGAAAATATCTTCCAGCTATAAAATATTTGGAGGAAGACTGAAAGATATTGTTGAAGAAAACAAATTTCTCAGCTGCCTTTAGCAACACACAGTGGTCTTTTACTCCAAAGAGCAAGCACCTAAACTGATTTGATCACATTTGGGATTTATAGGGTGAATATGTGCATTTGTATTTTGATTAAATCTTTTAGAAATAACCAGGGGAATAGCTAAGGGAGAGTTAAACTAAAGCTTTTCTCTCTGGTATGTCAAAGAGACGAACCGAGTTTAAGAACCCTTAAGAATAATAATACCACAGGATGAGCAGGCAACAATGAAAATTACTAGAAATCATCTTAATACTCAGGGATAATGTCAAGTATTTTAAGAAGAAAGTACACATATACATATTCATTTTGGTAATTATGACAATTTGCCACCAAATACTCAGTTACTCACAACCACAGGGAAATTCCCACAAACAGTTCTGAGGGTCAACTGTGATTCTACTGATGTGACAGCTCTCAGGATAATTCTGCTCAGGCTATGAGTAGGTTACCCTTGATTCCAGGCTATGAGTTGGGTTCAGATCTAAATAACATATGTCCAGTCTGAGATTCAGCTGATAATCTAGCACTGTCTGGGATTTTTCTGAGGGACAAGCAGAATACAACACAGGGCAAGAACTTTAAAAGCTACTACTTTTATCGCGTATACTAGCAATTCTTTGTCCAAAGTGCATCACATGACCAAGCCCAAAGTCAAAAGTTCCCTTCATTCCAGGGACTGGCCCATGATTTCCACATTGTGACAAATGGCTAGAAAACTCTCAAATCATGCTATTTTATTCTGTCCTGTGTCAAGAGTCCTGTGGGACTCTTCTGATACTGACAACAGGCTGGTTCAAAGGTAAGTCTCCTAGGGAGAGGGAGGGAATGGGGAAAAAAAAAAAAAAAGCAAGTCTCCTACAATTTTCCAATCTAGACTTGAAAGTCCAGTGGAGGACAACTCCTCTAGGGCTAGCTCCCAAACTGACTTAAAACAAACCCTTTCTCCTCTTTCTATTTATCTTCTCTCAACATGCCTGCTGCAGAGTTCCCAAAATCCACAGTGACTGAGATCTTCTGCTCTATGAGACTAACCCTTAACCAACTTTGAATTTCACTTCTTTTATATTAACCTAATTTTTTAATAAAGCATTTTTCTTTTTATGGTAAATTTAATATGTAAAAGTATATGTTCCATTTTTCTTTACGATATTTGGATTAAAGTGAGTGAACAGGCAGTTGAGAGAGTTTAAGTTTTAAGCCACTGGTCTAAGATCACAATGTTAACAAAAAGATATTTGAAGCAAAGGCAAGTTCCTTCCATTCTCATTTCATTGAGACACTCTTTCTGCCTCTTTATGCAAGTTTGCTTAGTCTGCTACAGTTCAGATCTGAAAAGTTGTCTGTTGTACCCCCTAATGTTATTTACTTAGCATATTCCATGAAAACAAGATTAAAGACCTGTTTATCAAAATTTTAATCATTCAATAAAATATAGTTGTGAACATAAATGTTATATTCATTATGTGCATTAGAATAAAATTAAGCATTTAATCTTACACTCCTGCTCTTTTTTTTTAATTCCTTCCAGTAACAAGAATTTTCATCTACACTGATTTGTTTCTACAAATATAACAAATGCCTTCATGACAGCAAAGATTTTCTAATTTTTAAAGAGATTAATCATTAGAACTGAAATATATCAAAGAATGAATTTTTGTCTGTTAATTTATTCATGCAATTAGCTGAGCAAAATTTGTGATTAGGCCTGTCCTGGACACTAGGGACATATCATTGAACACAGAGGTGGTCTTAAGCTTTATGAAAAAATAACAGTGTTATATAGTATATCCTCAGCATTGATGCAATTTTGAAAGGCTTAAAATAATACTTTTGCAAAATTTTAATCTCTGAACATTCTATTTATCCCCTGCTGTTTTATTGACATTGAATATTCCCCATAGATATTTTGCTATTGCACTGGTTAAATTTTGTTTCAATTATATTAGAAAGAGAATCAGTGGAGATTAGTGGAGAAGGGCCTTGGTAAATAGCCAATATAGCTAGAATCCAAGGAGGGACTGTAGATAATGTTGAAAGGATCATTTCAGATTTTAAAGTAGTCAATCGTTAATACAACGCATTCAAAACTTCAAGAGTTCTTAGTGTACTTAGAAATACCTGTCTCTCTTGACTGATCATGCCTTCTTTTTAATAAACAGTCATTAAGATACTGTCATCCTTTTGACCCACTAGCATATGTTTCCATGGAAATTTCATACATTGATCTTTCAAGATTTCAAGTACTTTTAGTTAAGATTCCTATATAATTCCAAAATTATGTAGTATAAATTATGGGATAGATGAAACATCATTTAATATTATACTTTTGAATAAATATTTTTGTGTCCTATACTATTATATTATTTTCTTTGGTCTTAAGAGTGAGGAATGAAAGATATAATTTCTGATAAGGAATCTTCAATCATTAAAATTTGTCACTTTCTTTTAAAAAAAGAAAGAAAAAGAACAGGATTTTGAATAAACTTTTATAGCACTTACTAGGTGCCAGGAACTATGCTAAGTATTTTTTATGTATAATGATCAAACTTTCACAGACACTTTCTGAGGTACCATTATCCCATTTTGCAGATGCAGAAACTGAGGGCTACCAAATTAGACAATTTGCCCAATGTTCAACTGAAAATGAAATAGCCAGATTTAATCCTAAATCTCAGAACATGGGCTCAAATCATCAATATTTATGAGTAGTTGGGAGCTCCATCTTGCTAACATGTTTAAGATAGTTAAAACTTAGCTTAGGCTAAAATTCTCAGCAGAGGCATATATATATATATATATATATATATATATATATATATGGTATATATATAAAAGCTATTAAGCATTTAAGATGCCCCATTTATCCTCACAAAAGGAGATGTGTAGGTAGTAAATAAGTGCATAAAAAGATGCTTAATGTCATATATCAGTAGAGAATTGCAAATTACAACACTAATGAGACAACTATACACCTACTAAAATGACCTAAATTTGAACACTAACACCACCAACTGCTGCCAAGAACATAGAGCAACAGGAAAACTCATTAATTGCTGGAGGGAATGAAAAATGGTATAGACATTTTGAAAGACATTTTGGCAGTTTCTTATACAAATTAAACATACTCTATCACAAGATCCAGTAAACATGCTTCTTGATACATTTACCTAAAGAGTTTGAAAACTTATGCTTACATTAAAAAATCACATGGAATTTTATAGCAGCATTATTTTAATTGCCAAAATTTGGAAGTAGCAATGCTTCAATAAATAAATTTATAAATAAATTGTGGTATATCCAGAAAAATGGAACATTATTCAGCATTAAGAAAAATGAGCTTTCAAGCCATGAAAACACATAGAAGAAACCTAAATTCATTTTACTACATGAAAGAAACCAATCTGAAAAGGTGACATCCAACTATACGACATTCTGAAAAAGGTAAAAGTACAAAGACAATAAAAAGATCAGTGATTGCCAGAAATTTGGGAGAGAAATGAATGAAAAATCAGAGCACATTGAAACTACGCATGATTCCATAATGGCGGATACATATCTTTATAAGTCTGTCTAAACCTATAGAATGTACAACTGAACCCCAATGGAAACTAAGGACTATGGAGAAGACTATGGATGCATAGAGAAATAGAAAGTGTTTGAGTAATCTCTAGCTTCTGTTCAATTTTGCTGTAAAATTATTTTCTGCTCTAAAAAGTCTATTAGTAAAAAAAAATCCTATTCATCATTCTTTTATGAAAAATATGTTAGTTTAATTTGTATATTTTCCTTTTTAAAATATGTCATACTGAAAAGAGAAATGACAGCAGGGAAATTTCTAGGAAAACGTGTATTGTAATTTGCATGGCTATTTTGTAACTGTAATAAATTAAAGACAGTTCATTTAAACAAACTCATACTGGTTTTTAGCAAAAGCAAAACAACATCCAAGTTACGCCAAATTTACTAATAGTTGTAATTGTCTTTTTGAAGGCAGAGGCTAGTTCTCATTCATCTTTGTACACTATGTAATTGGCACAAACTCCAGGGAATGACACTTGATAAAGGTCATTGAGTTTAATTTCATTAAAGGAACACTGAAGAGACATGCATGAAATGTCTGGGCCCAGGTTCTAAGGATTTAGCAAACTATGCCACAATGAACAGACATCCCAAAAGAGGTTCAAAGATCTAAAGATTGAAGCCATTTTTAAACATGCCACTATTCTTAGCTTATTTAATTAGAAATAATAGATAATTGTATGCTATAGAACAAATATAAAATATATTACAGTAACTATCACACTTGTCATTCTCATTTTACTGATAAGAAAGCAAAAGTTTGGAGAGTTTAAGTAGCATGACCAGTGAGTAGTAAAGGACTTATGTTCTGGCAACTTTATTATTATTTACTACCTTAATCTTATACTATACAGCCTTTTGAGAGATATTTACAATCTGTATGCTTTCTCATTTATAAAGTTATACAGTGTTATTTTATAGCTCGTTCTTTTCCATAACTAAAAGTGGCATTCGTCTAGAATTATATACATATACACACACATACACACATACATATAGTATACATACATAGATATATGTATAGATATATGTATCTATACATATATATAAAACTTGATTATCACAAGGGACATGTCTTAAAGATTCAACTCTAAGTAGTTACATTTATCTTTTTTTTCTATTTCTACAATTCCTATCAGTATATTGTTTAAATAGTAGAGATAAGAGGCAAAAGGAATGGAGACAAGAAATGTTTTATTACACAAGTGCTTCTTCAGTTACCAGCTCTCTTCATAACTACATAAATAAGGACATTTTAAAACCCTAATTAATATCAATTTTTAACTCTATGCCATGTTTTTATTACCAGCCTCTCATTAAAAATCTAATGAGCATTAGCATACTGACAAGTATAATAAATGCCAACAATTCATATCCAGTTATTAAAGCTAATGGTTTTCCCATTGGAATGTAATATATGTTTCAGCTTTTTTGCCAAAAGCTCAGTGATACTTTTATCTCCAGTAGACCAATTGCACATTTAATTTAAAACCTATTAAATGCAAACAGCAACCCAGAAATTACATTGGAGTTGTTACCCGAGCTATCAAGAGGCAGCGACTAGAAAGTGAAGATTAGGTAAAGGACTAATACGAGTGGAAATGATAAGCAGACAAACTCCTGCTTCAGCAAAGTAGCTTATTTGAATAGACAAAACAAGTCATGTGGCAGTTTGTGGACCAAATACTAGACAGATGTCACTGTTTCTTGTACAAAGCTGAGATAAATATCATTCTAAACATGCATATTTCTAAGAAGCTTTTTAAGGAACAAATCTTAGCTCTAAATTCTAGTGTGCAGTTTTCCAATGACCACATTTTTTTTTTCTTGGCTATATTAGTTCTCTGAATTACTAATTTGACACACTTTCAAAAAGGAAGGGAAGACTTCTTTTATTAAATAAATTAGGAAAGTTGTAGAAATTGATATAAAACCAAAGGAAAGGACTTCCTGCCTGAAAAGCTTGCTGGACATAATAGGAAAGTGTCGAAGAGTATATTGCTTACTGACATAGATATATTACCTGTCAAATTAGTGAACTATGCTAAATCTAGACAATGTCATATTCCTACTTATTCTTAAATAGTGTGATATAGCCATTGATTTGGAGACTGTTCATTGCATATCAAAGTGTAAAATGAATTTTACTTTTGTCAAAACATTTCATTTTCTTTGAAGTGAGCAATAACATTTATAAAGCCTAGATGCCTCATTTTGGACTCTGTTTAGAAATATCAAGGATATTTCAAAATCCCAAATGTCTCCCTACTCTACAAGTCAATATATACAAGTTTTTCATGTAAATTAAAGAGACCTTGAATGTCATTTTTATTTTAAAAAAAGATGAAGTTAACATCTCCTCTCCACAGCTCTAACACACAAAGAATAAAATTTCTTACTCTTGGCATCAATGTAGAATGGGTTCCTTGAAATCAGTATTCTTCATTTGCAACATAAACTTACTATGTAAAACATATACCTAAGCCCCATGGGACTTCAGCTGAAAGGAATCAACAAAAATACACTGATGCACATATGTCATGAATAATAAGGTCTTTGATCTCCGACCCAGGGTCTCATATCTTCTGCCAACATCAGCATATTAACAAGTTAATTCATTAACTTTTTATATTTAAACACATTTATTTTCCATAGTTTACTTTGCATAATATATTATCAATACAAACACAATAGGTGAATTTTGGAAATTTCTACAAATACAAAGAAATATTAATACATTCTCTTTATTTGGGTACTAGAGAGGTGTTTTCAATTTATGAATTATTAAGCTGTGTACTTGTGATATGCAATTTTGAATGCGCATTACATGTCAATAAAATATCCAGACAATATTAACTCCACAGCTCATAGTAGTCATAATTAATATTTGATGCTTTACAATACAAACAGTAATATTGATCAGAGGCTGTCAAACTATGGAGGTATGCAGTCCATTGATTTTTTTCTATTAACAAAGTTTTATTAGAAAACAGTCGCATCATTTGTTTATGTTTTGTTTTGGGGCTCTTCTAATTCTTTCTTATTTTTTATTAAAAAGAATTATTGTATGTGTATTTTCATAATTATATTTTATTTGACTGCATCACATTTTATGATATATGATTTAATTATTTCCTCAATTATGAAAGTTCAAGTTGTCTTTAATTTTTATATCTTACCTATTTTTCTTCATGTGATTATTTTTGTTGAAGTATAATTGACCTAAAGAGGACAATAATCAATTCTAAGACCTGATAAAGGTTATTTAAAGTAAGGTTAGTTAACCTCTCTCTGATTTACTTTTTCCATATGTTAAAAAGGGAGATATGATAATACCCATCTTGAGAAGTTTAAAGAGATTTGATGACACTGCACCTCTGAAGTCTCTTATATGAAGAAAATGTTCAGCAAATGTTTGCCTTTTATTAAGTATTGTCATGTAAGGAATATTTAAAACCATGTCAAAAGAAAGTTAAGTTTATTCTAGGCATTTTACATTTCCCATATTTATTCAAGACTACCTATAATCCTTAGAAAATTTTTTAATATTGAACTGCTACACTAAACTCTACTTGCTCTCATTTTATTTAATACATAAATTCTATTTTAAATCTGCAAAGAATAATTTTAAATATATATTCATAAATTATATCAGTATATACACCACTATCTTTTGCTTTGCTACATTTTATAAAATAAATTGGAGATTTCCATATTTTATATGCATTTTAAAAGACTTTGATAAGGATTGGGGGTATAATTTCTTTAAAATAGATATTGGGGAAATGCTAAACTTTAAATCATTCTGAGGTAAATAGTTTTTATAGTCGATCATTCTTGGACAAATTTCTCAGTTTCCTTCACTGTAATTGCTTTAATCTGGATTCTTATAGAGACAGACTTTGTCAGTTGTTTCTTCCACATTCCCTTTCTCACAATTACTGCCAAGCCTGATATATTTGCCTTACAGACTCTTGCAGTTCACTGGGACTACATTGCCCAGCTCTGCCTGCTGCATTGACAAGGAAAGTTCAACGTTCATCATGCGGCCCACGGAGAACCTCCTCACACTTGTGTTATTCATCCTTACTGCTGGCCCAACACAGTACTTCTAGCCTTACACCCCGACCATCACTGCTAAAGGAAGCTTCTGAATAAACACCTCAAACCCCTCACTATGACCTATGACCAAACTTTCAAGAATTTTGTGATTTATTTTATACAACAATATAAAAGCTGAAATGTTTATTACTTCTAATTCCATAAAATTCATTAAAAAAGCTGTGCAGAATCAAAAACTGTATTTTTCTGTTAACTATAATCTAAGCTACCTATTTCAACATGCAATATATATTATCTAATGTTTAGTACTTGAGGTAATTTTCAATCTAATTTTTTATGTTTCGGAGTTAATTTAATTAACTTAGTAAATAAAATTTTATGAGACCATATATAGGTTCTCAACTGAAATAAATACCTCCAAATGCTTTTTCTTCATTCACCAATTTTTGTATTCTCCTACCCAAATAATCTAATTTAAATGCTGATTTATTCTTTCTATCCTATTTTTCAGTTCTTCTGACATTGTAAGAGGCTGTTATCACAAAATTCTTTTGAATATGATAATGTCCCATCAAAGAAGGAGCTAGGAGTAATAAACTTTAAAAATAGAATATACGTTGAGAATAAATCAGTGGAAATAAGTTAGCAATATAGCTTAATAAAAACAAGAGAAGAGTTTTACAGAAAAAAATTAAGTCAATAGCAAGGAAGATTTTATTTTATTAATCCAGAACAATCATAGAGTACATCCTAGAGAATTCTTTCTTAGATGGTTGTGTTAAAAGATCAATGTATTTGTAAAATATATATGCCTTCAGCAAGAAAAGAACAGAAAAAGAAAAGTCATTCAAGATTCACTAAAGCATTCTAAGGTTATACTGCTAAATACAGTGCATAGGACTGAAACTCTCCACTTGAAATCTGAAAATCAAGTTATTGTACCTCATAGCAACAGATTCAAAGGACATCATTCAGCAGGGAAACATGAGATAAATCTCCTCAAAGGCAAGCTGGGATTAAAATAGAGGTACTGAAAAAGTGAAAACAAAATATAATTTCACTAGTCAGGGGAATAAAAAAAGATGCCCCCTGAAAGAAAGCATACCAATTTATACCAAACAATAAAGAATAAAAAAAAAAAGTTTTACATCAATGACATGGAAAAGTTTATTTTTTAATAAAATTACATTAATACTTGCTGCTATTGATATTTTTCAGGATATAAATATATATATGCATATATATTTCTGTTTGCATTTGTGTATATATATACATGTGTCCTTATGCAAGCAGAATATGCTGAATATACATAATCGTCTACCTTTAATTCCACAGGTCTTTGACATGTATGTAATCATTCGAGGTAATTGAGATTATTCATTTAAAATGGGATGCACCCAGCACTATGTTATATACACTGAGCCACAATAGTGATCTTTCTGAATATACAGCTCATGGGAGACAACTGAGCTATTATATGTGGTATAATACTACTACAGTGAAATGAGTTGTGGAAACATTAAAAAAGGATGTCTCATCCAGAAGCAAAAGGTCAAAAAAGTCTTTTTGACTGAGAAGCAGAAGTTAAGGTAAGAAAGGATAATTAGAAGGCAGTCAAGTGAAAAGGGGATAGTTGGTCAAGAAAGAGGCACAGCCTGTGAGATCCGGAACTGAGAGCACAGAGAACACAAAGGGTGAAGGAGTTCAGAAGACCAGGCAGTAGGTATTGTTGGGAAATAGTGAGAAATGTCCTATAACAATGGCCTTCCTGTTTTTCATAGATTTTTTAAAATTGTTGTAGACTCATTTTTGTATTGAGAAAAGTTCATTCTTTTTTCTTTAAGCATTGTGATCTCTTAGAATATATCCTCAAAACAGAAATTTAAGTAACCTGAAAATACTTGATCTGGACAAAAATAGCAAAACTTTAGTAAAATCAATACATTGGCTGTAAGCAACATTAATCAATAAGAAATATACTTCTATCTATCTATATAAAATCTATCATATATCTAGCATCTTTCAGCTATCTCAATCACTCACACAAGCCCCATCAGGGAATCATAGTGTAAAGAAAGACAAATATGCAGATGAAGTCAATTTTGTAAATAAATGAAATTGGTGAGGGAGAATTTAATAATTAAAGTATGATGTTTATTTACTTTTAAATGTATATAAAGAAATAATATGGATAATTAAAAGTGCCACAGAAAAAGAAAAAGAAAAGACAATGAAATAGAAGCAGGGGGACAAGTATGGAAGGGTAGCATCAAGAGAGACAGACTATATTAATATGTTCTTTTGGTTAGTAGTAATAATATAGTAGCTGTCACCCACTAAATACAGATCACATAATTATCATCAGCTTATTTTCTGTGTGTTTACTCTGCTAAATTATTTTTCCTTCATAAACTAATTTCTAACAATTCTCTAATATAGGAATCATTATTCTAGTTTTATAGATAAGTCAAAAAGGTTTAAAGAATTTTTAAAACTAGTCCCAGGTTGCCTAGGTGTTTGATGCCTGAGCCTATGTAAGGTACTCATCCAATATGGAAGAGAATATATGACTAAGAAGGACTAATGAGATTATCTGAAGATTTGGCTGATAGGCCTCTCTAAAACACACCAAATAGAGAAAAGAGCGTAAATATTTAGTAAATCTTTTGGGAGCATCCTTAAATGATTGGTTCAATTTAGCATTATTTGATAAAAGAAGCAAAGACTTGAATTTAATTTTGCTCAGGCCAATCCTCTTCAAGATTCACATAGATTTTGTGGTCAGCTATTTTGTACATAAACACTGATATTCAATAACAAAGTTAGGTGAGAGTAAATGCTTATAAGCAGTTTACTTGTCGTAGGTCAAAACTCCCTGAAGAAGGTCTAAAGTCTCTATGCATAGAAGTAATAACAATTATCATAGTCACCAGTCTACCTCATTCTGGGTATCCAAATCTCCAGCTCTCAATGCTTATGTGTATTATAATCACTTGGGTCATTTTTAAAAATATAAATGCCTAGGACACATCCCCAGAAGTTCTGATTCAATTAATATTGGTGTGGTTCAAGCACTGATAATTTTTAAATCTCATGATACTAAAGTGTATCCAGGGTTGAAAACCACTGAACCAAGACAATTAAGATAACTCCCTTGCCATTGCTAGTGGTTGCTTTAAGAATGAGCATAAGGCCCAATATTAGCCAAGGAAACAGAAAATATCTTGGAGCCATACTGAGGAAATTTTCCTTGCTCTTAAAAATAGAAACCAAAGAAAGATGCAGTCCTACTTCTTTTGGAGATTATCAAATCTGGAGTTGATAGAGGGAAGTGCATGCATCTTGTGATGCTAAGAAAAACCAGCTGAGAGATAAAATTAATGTTGAGGACAAGAGAATGAAAAGATTAAAGGGAACATGGTCCTGATGATATTTTCAGTGTCTGGGATCCTCCTTGCTTCTGGACTTCCAATTATTAGAAATAGACTGTTGTGCTATATAACCCTACATGAGTCAGAGCTGCCTATTACATGTATCCAAAATCATCCTTACTGATCTCACACATACTAAAAATTATATATCATATTTGTATGATCAAATAATCCCGGCACCATTAAAAAGTAAATTCAGATTTCAATGTTATTCTCATGATTAATTATGTCAGTATTACCAAGACATTCCACTCAAGTTTAAAATTGTGTCAGAATGTATTCCATTTTGAAATTTCCTCAGAATTCAGAACCTAAAATTTAAGACAAGTCTAAAGGATAAACCATTTTCCCTGACTTTATTCCACTATGTTCATCCTAATACTATAATTCCTAACATTGTAACAACTATAAATAGTTCAAAGAACCTACCAATAAGTAATCTTTCTTCTTCACGATTCATTTGTTCAGATAATCAACAAATACACACATTTTCTATGGCGCAGAGGCCATACTCCTGCTGGGATATACAGATTTTAAAACACTCTGCTTGCTCTTGACTAGGTCACAGTCTAGTAAGAGAAACAGAAATATGAGCACATAATTACAATTCCATGTGATTAACTGAAGACTGATAAGATAATTCTTTCAAAAGAAGTCAAACCATATTAGGAAGCAGAAAATTTAGTCTTATTAATTCATATTTTTATTAAACTTCCAACTTTACAAACTTTAATAGTTCCTAGGGGGCTATGAAAAAATAGTGAAAGCCCAGTGGTCAAAATGAATGAAGAACAGAAATATTTCAATTGTAGAGTTAGGAGTCTAATTTCAAAATAATATAAACGTACTGTAACTGTGATACATGGATTTTTTTTTAGCATCAGGGGAAGTTGTTCTCAAAACTGAATGTTTTTGTACAGCTGCTTTATGTGAAGCAGAAGGGCACTAATAAAATTGAGAAAGTCATAAATAAAAGCAAAATATCCCTATATCCTTAGATAGCAATTTTTCCACATCAGTCGTCTATGTTTTGCTAGAAAAATAGCATTGCTCTATAGTATTTTTCTCATTCCCCAGAAATATGAGTTTTGCATAATATGGCCAGAAACAACTGTCAAAAAGACAACTGATTTGATTATATCCACAATTTCTAAGACCAACTAAACAAGTATTTTAGAGAGAGAGCTCATTTCATAAAGCTCCAATATTTTCTCCATACTCATAATAGGAAAAATATTGACCATGGGAAAGAAATAATAGACTGTATTTGATTTCTCAGATGCAGGTGTTCTTTAATACAATTTCAGATCCTAAGAGAGAAATCCAAAATCCTCTTCTGTCAGTTCATGAAAATATTTGATCGACACCTGATCAAGAAAATGGTCTATGTGTTTTGTTAACAGCAGTTAATATCCCAAATATCCTGTCCATTTTTATGATTAATAGCTTTTTTAATCTCCATGAATTTGGTTATTCTAACCTTGAAAAATACTCTAAAATAGTAAATCTCAATCAGTCAGTTGTCAATTCAAATGCAATTATGTTGTATTTGTAAAACATTTTTTTACCAAGGAGTTTAGGTCCTAGTAGTAAATTTTATTATTAAAAATCATCTGAGATTTTTCATGGAGAAAATATGGTTGGAGAACTTGCTGCTCCAACTACAAATTATTTTACTGTAATTCTTCTCCTTCCAAAATCATAAGTCTGACTCTTTAGAAGGACCAGAAAGGATTTACACTTTGGGCCTGATAAGGATGATTTGCAATTATCCCAGCCCATCTTCTGAGTGCCTGGGTTGATATGCAGGTCTTGAGAAATCCAGCAAGGCTACAAGCTAGACTATTGAAGTTGTCTTAAATTTCTTTTATCTGGAAGATTCAATTAAGGTTTATGACAAATCCATTAAATGCAGGAAATAAACTCCATTCTGGAACTGTCAAAGGAGCAGAGGATAAGCTAAGTAAGGGAGCCTTGGGTATGCTTGACACTAGTCAGATTTCACTGTCAGGTGATGGTCCCAGGCGGAGCATGTACTCAACCACTGACTGACAGCTCATTGGCAGATCTTTCAGTGTGGGAATAGTGCAATTCAAGAGTTTCGAGGGATGATGTGTATAACTCTATCATCAACTCACTACTCATTTTATATAGTTCTGTATATTTTCAGTTTTTCAAATCAAGGATTACCTGATACCTTCCTTTATAGCGCAGGCTAATGCTATTAACTTTCACAAGAGACAATGGGATGTGCTCTGTATTTGCTTGAAAGATTCTTGATGTTAACTATTTCAGGATATAAAGACAAACATTGTATGATTTTATTCATATAAAGACATGAAACAAGCAAATGAACCAAATAAAAAAATGGACTTTAAGTCTATAAGGCCAAATTGTGGTTGCTGGAATGCTGGTGTAGGGAAGGGACAAATCCAAGAAAAGAGTAAATTATATAAGGATGGAAGTGGACTGTTGCCAGTAAACTTAATAGTATAGGCAGATATTTATGATGACACACACCTTAAACCTATATAATGGCATGAAGCAATATTCCTTCAAAGAACAAATGTTTTTAAAGAAAAAAATCAAAGCTTTTGACTCTCAAGTATAATTTTTAAAACTATTTTCCCACAAAACCAATGTTTTTTTATTTTTTAATTCTATTTAAAAACCCATACAACATTATCTGTGTGAATAAACCATTTTAAGTAATAAACCATTTTGAGATACCAAAAGTAGCTCAAACATTACTTCTCCAGACACACACACACACACACACACCTGTTGTCTAAGAGCCCAGATTAAGAACCATACATCTAGATGATCCTCAAATATTCCCTTTAAACACTGAAACTGGCCAAACAGAATAATGTTTTTATATTAGGAATTCATAATTATATAGAATATCTATGTAAAAAATCAAAGGAGTTTTATTCTTCATTAAATTTTTGTCCAGTGTCCTTGTGAGGTTGATTTAATCAATTTAACAAGAAGAGAATACATAGTCTTAAAATTCCAGTTTTCAGGTGAGACAATTTTCAAACATAACCCAGGCAGAGGTGAGCTTCCAGTGATTTTCCTGAGCACATTTCGCTGCTGGCATTTCAGCTCCACCCTGCCATCTTCAGGCACAAGGCCCTGTGTTCTGTCCCCATATAATTCTCCAGGCCTATTCCAGACTATTCCTAGCTCACATACTCATCTCAGTTTCTCAGTTCCATCTTCACTGCTGGCAGCTAAGGATTGCTCTTTCTTTCTTGCATATTTAGCTGTGACTTTAAGGAAATTTTTAGAGTATTTTATTCAGCATTTCTAGACCATGGATTCAGAAGATCTTTGTATTATTTTTGCTACCTCAATTTGAACAATAGTTTTTAAACATTTTACCATATTCATGTATTACTTTCACAATTGAAACTGAAAAAGTGATTTTATAAAAAGGCATTTGCTTCAATGCTTTGCTTCATTATTCCCAGATATATTCCCATTTATATTTTTAAAACAGATTTTTTGATAAAACAAAAGTCCAAATATTTTATTATTTAACGTTAAAAATCTGTAGAATTGTAAACACATGTAGAAACCCAAAACACGTGTAGAAACTCAAGACAATGTAGAAATATAAAAAGTCACATTTATCAATTAGTTATTTTTCAGTTCTACTAGTCTAACTTCCTGATTCTGCATCCTTTGTATCCTACTGCTGATCTCACGCACACGACTCACTTGTTACATCAAACTTCTTCAAGTTTGTGGGAAAGTTTCTGAGCGGAGGGCCTCAACATTGGAAGTTTCAACACAGGTCCCTCTCTGCCCTCTCAATTTCCACTTCTCACTACATTGTCTGAGTCTCACTGGCCATGAGCTTGGAAACATCCCAGGATATGCCTCTGAATCTGTTTGTGATTAGAACACACAGCCTGCCATCACATGTTCCAGATAAAATAACATCATACCAATCCCATAACTAGTAATGACCTTTCTGTACTCACTCATACTAGACTTTTATTTCAGAAACATTTCTTAGGCACAGGCTATCAAGGCCTCGACCGGCTATCAAGGCCTCGACCCTAGAGAGCCTACCATGCCTCACATGTGTTACCAGCCTTCCCATGCAGCTTACCTAACCTGACTCAACTCACAGTGTCCAGAGTCCAGGGAGTAACAACCACTTTCTCAGGCAAACATTATGTCACTTCAAGTAGGGCACAATTTCTGAATCTGAAGTACATGACATTCATTTCCAATTTGGCATTGTTCTACAAATATACTTCTCAATAAAGCAAAATGACACTGTGAAAGGGAAAGGCAATTTTCTCCAACCAAAGGGAAAGGTCCCTTTTCACTGATAAAACTGCTGAATCTAAAACCATTAAATCAAAGTTTAAAAAAAAAATTAAAGTCAGGGTGAGAAGAATGAGGGTTTGATCCTGGCTTTGCCCCTTGCTAGCCATGAAACTTCAGGCAATGTTTAATATCACTGAGTCTTAGTTTCATATCTGCCTAAGAGGTCAGCTAGGAGAACATTTAAACAGGATAATGCATATAAAAAAATATATATAAAAGTCAATCATTAACACAATTATGATTAGATCTCTCAGGGAAGTAAATTCATGAATGATATGCAAAATTTACTTAAAGAATTTGAAAAATTGGCCATATTCAAGAAAGAATCATTTCGCTCCTTTAATTACTGATGAGTAAATCTATATACTTTAAAAAGTAGGTAAAATAGGAAAGAGTCTCTATCACACTTAATATTCACTATAATTAGATTAACGTTTAACCCAAAATGTATTATTTCTTCTCTCCATATTTTCAACATATCCTCAGCATACGTTATGAAATGTCAGATGGTTAAAATAGGCAATACTCCGAGTATGATTAGTTCACACTTTAGAAAAAGATGATTAGATGGGATACCACGGAGGATCTGATCCACTAACTGAAGTTTCAAGGTGATCATTTAGTCTGAACTTTAACACAGAGTAGCAACAAGGAACTCATTACTATAACACAAGTTACTCCATGTTTTCATTAATTTGAAACTGATTATCTCACACTGAAACTGTTCCATCAACAGTTACTCCAATGTGTATATAGAGAAAGGGAATCAGGAAACATCTGGATAAGAAAACCAGTAATAACATACTTTTGAACTATATTGATGCATTCATGGAAACAATCACAACCGGTCATTGTAGATACTCCAAAAAATCATGTCTTGATAAGATTATACAAGTGATGAATACTTTTTGTGCAGACTCAACAATGACTGCAAATATGACACTTAATCCTAAACATAGTAAATTAGGGATTTAAAAAAAACTTTTTAAATAAAGTAACTTTTTAAACCAATCTAAGCCTTCCAGTTGTCTCCCCATGTCTCTGTTCTCCAAGTTAAACATTCTATCATTTCAAACACTCCTTTTGTGGTATGAATTTGAGTCCTTTTGTCATTTCAGCCACTATTCTTTAAACACATTCAGATTATCTTTGTAACTTAAGTAGTGGTACTCAATAATAAAACAAAATACTTTAAGAGCAATATAACTAGTAACATTTATATTTTCAATCCTAGGTAACATCATACTTTTGTTAACACACCCTAGGTTTGTGCTATTGTTTTTTTACTTATCACAGTGTATAACAATCCTAACTCACTTAATTTTCACAAGAAATACATATAGAAACTTAAAACAGTGCATTTTTTTCAGTGAGGCAGATACTAGTACTTTTTTACTTATGTTACTTATTATTTTAAAGATAAGGAACTATAGCTTACAAAAATTCATGAATATGTTCAAGATCACATTCTAATTAAGTGGTGGGAGCATTATTTGAACTAGTGTGAGCTCTAAATACTGTTATATCAATATTATACCACATGCCTTTGTCAATCATTAAGAAAATAAAAGGGTCAAGGACACGGACTGAAGATACACCAACATGAAAACTACCTGATGACACCAATGCACTAAATAATAATATCTAGGCATGTCTTCCAAGTATTCACCTAATATCAGTAACACACAACTAATTATCCATCATCTTTACCTAATAACACAATTATTATCAGATATCTTGAAGAGGTAAATTCAGGAATGATATGAAAAGACATCCAAGGTTCCAAAACGTGTCTTGAAAGACTTGATCAATGCCTTGGTTTAGCTCAAATACACTGTTTTTATGTGTTCCTCTGACCACTGATTTCATAAACACATACCAGTCCTTAGGAATCACTTTCTTATGCTGGTTATTCATCAATCATTTCCTTAAGTATTCTAAAATCTTATCTAGAATCATTCATTTGTCCAGACAATAGTTCATGGGAAACTTTTTATCCCTTAACAAAAATACAGAGCATTTATCTGTCTTCATTCTTCTAATAGTATCCTCATTCTTCACAGAAAAGAATTTTGAAGAATTCAGAAAACCTTACCTGCCTCAAATTTGTGGTGCTTTAGAGCACTGGGCAACTGGGAGTATACCTAATTTTGTGTCAGCAGTACATAAAATGTGTGTTTTTATGTGATAAAAAGATGACAATGAAAACGATAAAGTTCATGTTTATGAAATAAAATAATGAAAAGTAATTTGTTCCTATATCTGAAGTAAATTCATCTAATTCCTTTCTATAAAGCCTGTGCTTGAAAGTAAGTGCTTATGGCACATTCAAGCTATTGATTTCTGCAAGTTAATAATTTCTACTGGTGGTATACAATCCCTAGATGGCTGGTAAAACATCTGTCAGCTTGTGTCATGTTCCAAAAAGTCAGTCAGTGGGTCAATAAAACTTGTGAGTGTCGTTGGTGTGGAGACCATTCTAGAAGATACAGTGGGGAAATGTAAAGTAAAGAAATGTATAAATTGATTCAGGGAGCAATGAATCTCAATGACAGCTCTCTGGATAATAAAATAGAAAGCTGAATTTAGGGCAATTTAATGCTCCTCTTAGAACAGACACAAACTTTTCCTGAAATGACAAGTTAGTTTAAAAATCTATATATTCTCACTTACATTTTCCATGGTAATGGAAAAAACATGCTTTAAAAGATGTTAGATTTTACTGTCGTCACTTATCTTATACCTTCTGGGCCTTAACCTCCTTCCTCAGACATGAAGATGTTTACTAAATAGCCTGGGTAGTGGCAAGATGTCACGAAGTCTCAGAATGGGGTGTCCCTGACTCTCTGTTATCCCAGCAGAGAAGAGAGTGGAAGGCACACCGACGGAAATACAGCAGGCACTAAGATCAAAAGCAGAGGTAGAAAGAAAAAAAATAATAATAATAAAAGGTCACTCTTAAGTAGATATTTAGAAATGGGATCTTGAGAACCCAAGGGATCATGATTATGTTTAAAGACAACCTGCAGTATACTCAGAAATGAAGAATGAGATTAAAAATTCCAGGATGTTATATCCCTCCACACAACTGTACAACAAGAAATGTGAAACTATCAGCATTTGGACAATGTGTGGAGAAAAATCCAGGTCTAAATACAGCAGATCATTCTCTGAATCAGATTTGAATATGGTCTGACTCAGATTATTCTGAAAGCCACAGATCATTCTCTGAACACAGCAGGGAGAAGGAAAATTGATGTGAATCATCAGAACTCTATTTGTAATTTCAACATATCTTTAGTTGTCTTCATTTTTAAAAAAAGCACAATCTCCGATATAATACAGAAAGACATATGAATCAAGCAGCTACAACTGATTTAACTGTTAGTATTCTGGGTCATAACAGAACACTGCTGATTTGAAATAACTTTTTCCCTCACTGTAGCGATTACAGCCTCAAAACACAGATAGAGGACAATTAAAATACCATAGGTATTCAAACCTTTGTCTCCCACTACTTTCTATGTAGTAGATTCTCAATAATATTTAATAAATTACTGAGCAGATAATCAGACATAAGTACTTTCATACTCTAAGTTGACTTTCTGTGACTTCATTTCAAAATCTCACCAGGGGAACTTGTTAAAAATGTATGAGAACCCTTACCTAGAACAACGGAAACAGAATCTCCAGGGGTAGACTCTAGGAATCTACATTTGAAACTTTCTAGAGTTAGACAAGGCTCTTCTATGGACTTGCCCTGTGACCTTGAGTGAGTCTCATCATCCGTCTAAACCTCAGCTCTCTCATCCAAAAGCAGTGGAGAGTAGTACCTCCTCCTACAATTGCTGTTGAGTCTCACATGAGATCATTCTCAGAAGCATGCAGCACCATGCCTACCATCTGCTTGGTGCAAAGGAAATGGAAGAGTTATAATTAGCAAACGCCACATGGATTTAATGACAGAGGACAGAACGTTTCGGTTCTTTTTTATTCCCCTACCAAGAAAAAATAATCATCCATCAAAATCATTAACGGTTAGATTTTATTATTAAATACCAACCATGCGCTAAACAGAATCCAGAATAGGCACTTTTCATGTGCTAAGATATTCATAATAAAACCAGCATTATATTGATTTCACAGAAGCAACACTCCCAAGCTTTCAAAAGTAGGGAATGCTAGAGCTATTTTCACCCAGATGTTGAAGTTCAAAGTCAGTGATCTGCCTTTGAATCCCAACAATGTCTGCACTCCAAACTTTTACTGTGTAATAACTATCCTCTATCTTAAAAAAAAAAAAAAAAAAAACAAGTACATTTTCCTTCTGAAGAAACAAATGAATTTTTTCCTTAAAACTCCAAGGGCAATTTTTTTTTTAATTGTAGTAACTTATTCTACACATAAAAACCTCCTATGTATAGGTTCCCCATTCCTTAGATATATATCAATACACCCTACAGGCAAGATTTTTGAGTGTGTGACAACCAATATTAAAAAGCAGACATGTGAATTTATTCCCTCTTCTTACTCGGATAGTCCATGCAAACATCCTGAATAGAAATTCACTTTGAAGTTTGTCTTGATTAAGGTCTCAAACTATTCCAGATAAAAACACTTGTAGAAGGAAATTATTATTTCGAAATTTTCTTTTCAGGCTATTTTTACAAACAAGATCATTGAGCCAATAACTTGGTCAATAGTATTTATTGAGCAGCTGCTAAATGAATATGTCTGGGAGGATGTATTTGTTTCATACTTTCTAGTTAGACTTTGCAGTCCTGGCAAGTCCAGCCCAAGGCGGGAAAAAAAACTGTCCCCCCCTCCACACTCAATAGCAGCATTTGTTGACAGAAATTTATTTATATCATATCATATAGTCTAGCCTTTATTTTTGTGATTACTATCGT
Source organism: Solenodon paradoxus (assembly GCA_004363575.1). NCBI lineage: Eukaryota > Metazoa > Chordata > Mammalia > Eulipotyphla > Solenodontidae > Solenodon > Solenodon paradoxus. The sequence goes on along the minus strand of RJWH01001244.1, from coordinate 280,952 downwards.
TTTCTCTTTTCACTGATGTAGTGAGTGATTCCTAATTTACAATCTCTCAATTTTCTCTCTGTAGCATTAACATTCAATACCATTATTATTATAACTGAATAGTTTTTTAAAATTTGTTTTTAAGATTCAAAATACTAAAAAAAGCCATAAAATGCAGTACCTTTGCTGGGCAAATGGAGGTTACCAATTTAAATAAGTAAATTCTTTGTATGTCAGTCCTCTCCAAGACAAAGTGAATCACTTCTACATGTGTTCAAAATGTTTGATAAAATGTCTAGCTTCTAGTTTCTCCTCTGTTATAAAAATTCTGCTTGAAAGACTTCTTGGCTAAAGAGTTCTATTTTGCTTCTCCCATTAACTCGATTCCAAAAAGGATGCTGAATATTTAATAGGGCTAGAATTAGCTGGAATGCATGAGCTGGTACCAACAACATAGCTCAACGATAGGATCCCCAGGTGGGAATATCATTAGCAGGCAGCCTTACTTCTCTATGACATAAGCTGACTGAAAAGGCACTGAAAAAGTTCAGAATGAAAGTTGATGCTGCTTCCCTTGGTGACAAATCCTTTACCCACTTTACCTCACCCAGCACAATGCAGTAATCAGAGTGCTTTCTGCTGAAGACGCCACTTAGGAACAGGGCTGAGAGTGTGGCCTGACAGAACTGCTGTTCTGGAGCCCCCCGGGGTTCCTTTTAACTTTCATTGCCTTTCATATTAGATGTGAATGCTGAAGCAACAACTCTGGAGCAGTGGCTCTCATTAGAATGTGCCAAAGATTAGTGGCAAAGAACAAAAAGGAAAAGCATTTTCATTTGAATTTCTAACCTGACAAATCTAATTTGCAAAACAAGTGAAACTAAGGTACACAGAGGCCCTAGGTTAGAGTGAGCATTCCACCTTAGTCATTATTCCAGGTTACAGCCTGGCCGCTCATAAAAGGTGTAACAAGGCAAACTAACCTTTAGTGATCAGTTTCTACTCTGCAAGTACTCTTTAAGAGGCTTGCTCTAAACAGAATACACAATGTTTTACTAACTCAAATTGTCATTCATTCATGCTCCAGCTGTTCACTGAGCACCTACACTGTTTCAGGGAGACAGCTGTGTAAAGCACTGCAGGGCAGGAGGTGGGGGAATCTCCTGTAAAGAGACATGAACCTGACCTCACAGAAATTAATTAAACTTGAATGGAAAAGATGAACCATCAGTACAAGTTCGGATGATAAAATATGATATATCTTATTACAGTATAGCGTTCGAGACCATGAAAGCTTACAGATCTAATTTTGTTTTAGGATCAGGAACAAATTTCCCAACAAAGCAACATGTGAGCCTGTGAGATACGTAGAGGTTAACCAGTGTGTGAGACCTCTTATGCAACATTTCAGATACTCTTAACTTCATCCAGCTCTTATTCCAGCTGCCACAAAGATACCAACTCTTGAAGGACTCTAATTTCATGTAGTTATAACCTCAAATTGCCTTTCCTCAGGCTTGCTCTGTCTAAACTCAGACATGTGGATTTCCCTGCTGATCCCTCAGAACTGGCATGGTGACTACAGATGCACAATCTAAAGCATGGAAGATTTAACAACACGTGGGGTCAAACTTTGGCCAGTGAGAAGGGATTATGGAAAAAGATTCCTCCTCCCCAATACAATGGACTCTCCTGACAGTAGTTAGTTTCTCAAGGGGTTTTCAAGTATGACCGAGAAATCCATTCTCCAGAAGAGAGACGCCATTTCTAATCTTTGTTTGGATCTCCCTTCTTCCATCTGTTTCCTCTTTCATGTCCCTCACTCTTGCTACCTGAAGTTAGGCTCTCTAGCAAAGGAGCAGCCTACCAGACTTTGTTTTAGATTCATTTTCTAGAGACCTTCAGCGAAAGTACCTTGATAAAGCTGAGGAATTATATCTAAAACAAACACAAGTCCAAAATCCAGAGGTCTAATATGGTGGAAACAAAGAATATAATGGTGAAGAGAAGAGTTGGTATTTTGGTTCAAAGAATATAGACATGCACTATTCAATGTGGTAAACTTTAGCCACTTGTGGCTATTGAATAATTGAAATGTGCTTGGTCCAAAATGACATGATTGAAATACACACTGGATTTCAAAAAACTAGCAGAAACAAAAAGAATGTATAGTACCTCAATTTTTGATATTTAGTACATATCAAATGATAAGATTTCAACTATGCTGGGTTAAATATATATTACTAAAATTAATTTTACCTGTCTCTCTTTACGCTTTAATATGGCCACTAGTGATTTTAAATCACCTATATGGCTCTCATTATATTTCTATTGAACAGTACTGGTTTAGACTCAGAAAAAGTAGGAAGCCACAGATACTTTTAAGCAGGGAGTAGCATGATTAAATTTGTCTTTCTGGAATATCACTCTGGCTTCAGTGTGGAGAATGGATTTAAGAACAATCTAGATGCAGAGACCAGTGAGAAGGCTGCTAAAGTAATTCAGAAACCAAAAGAGATTCTGCCCCAGGTTTGAAGTGGTGGCAGTGAGATTAAATATATTTCAGAAAATAGAATTGGCCAAGGCTTGATGAAAGACTGGATGCAAAGCATTTTGCTATGGATTCTGGTGTGAGCAACAAGATTAATAGTATTATATATATGCAATTATAGAATTGTGAAAGAAAGAAAAGCTAGAAATGAGTTCAACTTTGGAAATGTTGCATTTGAGGTATCTATGAGACCTCAAGTAGAGATCCTCAGCAGGCAGTAGGTTATACATGGTCTGGAAAGAGCTCAAAACCTAGTGCTAAGATAGATATCTAGTGTTGGGAGTCATTTATATTATAATTGAAACCATGGGGATGGATGTGATTGCCCACAGAGGGAGAGCAAAGGACATGACACCTCCTCATGTGACCTGAAACTTGACTTTCTATGAAGACAGTATTTCTGCTATAAGCACCATCAAAGGAAACTGTTTATTTGCACATATCCCTTTACCTTGAGGTTCAACAGTGACTCAGAATCATCTGTTTTCCTAATTTCCACTTCTAGACCATTATTTTCCCTTGACCTTTTATTAAAATTCCTGCTCCTCTGAGGTTCATGGTTTTTGACTAAACATGTCCCAGTATATCTACCTACCTCCTGGACCTTTCCACTCATTTAGTGAAAAGTTTTCAGTTAGGTCTCACTTTCATTTCAATCCTTTTATTATCTTGGACAACTTTTTAAGGTATAACACTGTGACCACTTGGTTTATAAACACCTCATCTTTTGTGATACCTCAGCCACCCATGCTGTAAGCACACCATGAATCTGGTTATCACCAGCAAAATCACAGATTCAAGTATTTCACTCTCTACAATTTTCCACATTTCTCTCTGTTTGAACCACTATCTCTGGATTTGAATCACATTAGTGCTTATTTCTAGTCCATTCTATTTCTTACTCCTCTCCTTATCTCGCTTCTCTCTCTATCATATTCCAACTCCCCACTGCTTTGAAATTTTCCTCAAGTGTATCTAATGAAAATGCAAACCTGCATGAATTCAAACATGCATCCCTTGCTTGGCTGCCCCCGGAGACCTAGTACTGCTGGAGGAAACCAGAGAACACATCATGAGGCAGACTGATATCACTATAAATCTGTGGTCATCACCTCACCTGAACCTTCCACAGTGCATTTAAATTGTACTACTTTTCTCTAGGTAGCATTTCCCTCTCATCTAAAAAATATTTTAAATTCTCTCTCATATCTTCAGATGGCAAGTTTTCCTACCTCTCCCATTAGTCTCAGCAGTCTCTTGCTCCACAGAGAAAATTTACACTCTCATATAAACACTCCCTCAACTTCCCATCACAAAGCAGAAAATCTAAGAGCAATCGGACACAGTGACCTGATAAAGGTTCTGTTCCTCTCAGCTAAGACCCATTTCTTCAAATGTACTTGATATCCTTGATCCTCCACCATTTCCTTGATCCTCCACCAGGGCTTACACTATAAATAACTCCTTTGATATTCAATATCTGATATCTGCAACTCTCTAATGAATCTTTTTAAGGAGCCTTTAAACACCCTGAAGCTTCTTACATCTTAAAAAGAAAAAGAAAAAACCCTTTCCAATGCCCCTCAAATAATCACATTATGTTTCTTAATCTGAAAAAAAAAACAATCTTAACAGCACTATTTGGCATTGCTATATTTATTTCCTTTTAACTTCTAAACCACCAATCACCCTAACTCACAACCAGGGGGATGCCTTGAATATTCTAAAACCCCTATGTGAATACTTGTCACCCTACATCTGTGCACTGATCTTGGAACTTGAAATTCTTTGATCTGATTGCTTTTATTATCGTACCCATTTTCATCTTATTGTGTTTTTCACTAAATAAATAATTGATTTTATCACTTCTTTAATTTTTACTTGTGATCAGCAGGAAGCACAGGATTATCCAAGACCAAAGCAAATGAGATTAAATGCCATTTTTCCATTTGGTGCTGGAAATCCCCATACTAGTCTCCTGCATTTGAGCTCCAGGTGAAACCTTGAACAAAAATATCAACCAATTAAAAAAGTATCAGTTAAGTCAAAAAACAGGAAAGTTAATAATTCAGATAAACCAGAAAACCAATACATCTTGCAGAGTTGTGGCAAACAGCCTATCCTAAGGGCTAGGATGCCTTTATTTTCTCTGGTTTTGACAGCTTTTTATGAGGATATACATCTTTTACTATTTAGTCTTTAACTTGTCAATCATTTAACATCAACCCATGATCTAGAGAATGAAGAAGTAGGAAATTTCAGCTAAGTAGAAGGTCCTCTAGATAAAACACCTAGGGTCAAATAAACCTAAAATTCCTCCCACCCACCCCCCTTTTTTAAAAAAATAGGAGAGGAAGGAAGGGGCATTTTAAGAAAGGAAGGAAGGATGATGTATCTCTTTACTTGTTTTTCACCCCAGCCCAGAATCTCAAACCCAAGAGTTCTTGAGTTTTGAATGGTCCAGACACATTAGCATCTCAGCTGCCTGAGCCACAAGGGTGCACTCCTAAAACTCCCATTCTTAAAATGAGGTGTAATCCCTTTTCTTGGATTCCCTTTATCGCTAGTCCTCTACCATATAATACTAATTTAGTAAACAGGTCTCTCAGTGATTCTGCTATAAGGAATTACTCCAATGGAAAAATAATTCCGTCTTATTTAACCTACATTCTACATTCCTCTCTGGTGATTCTTAACCAAGGATATATTAGGAATTTCCTGCAGAAGTTTAAAAAATATTGCTAACTAGATGCCACAGTTAAATATTTCATTTCGGCAGGTCTCAGGGGAAGCCTGAGTTGTATGTATTTTTCAAACCTTCCCAAAGTATTTTGTGCTAAGTATTGGAGGTTTCCACTTGAATGCTTCACATATGCCAACGTGAAAAGTTTTATACACATTATCTTATTTACTCTTCACAGAAACTTTATTTGTGGCTGATAATGCTGATTACACAACATGCAATGCCACCCTTCTTTTTAAGCAAAGCTCTGGTTTTAGGAGGTAGTCACCTTCCTCCACAGTCATGTAGTAGAGTTCAGAATGACCTCACCCATCATCGTGGTACTCCTCTACTTCCAATTTGTGATTGGTGTTATAACCTGACATGAGATTCTCTTCTAGTCAATGAAGAGTGAAAGAAAAACTGTTAAGAAGCCTAAGGTAAAGGGGTCGCTACTCATAAGAGAGAAACATAAGTATAAGTTATGTATTCTCCCTTAGGGTTATCATGTCTGCCAACAATTCCTGCAACAGCTACAGCTATCATGTCAAGAGGAAAACTTGCCTGAAGTCAAAGCTGACACAATAGGGATGGCAGAATGGAGAAGTGTTTATTAACCAGGTTCTTAGTTTCAAGCTACATAAACCAAAAAAAAAAAAAAAAAACAAACTGTGACTAATTTAAGGACAAAGATAATTTGTCAAAATCACTCAGAATCTAGAAAAATCAGACGAAGTTATACTACTAGCACAAAAACCCAAATCATACAGCAACACTGATGGAAAGATTAAACTGCTACTGTTGTCATGAAGAAACTCAATTTAGCTTCATTTACCTCCACTGCTGGACTGAGAACTCCATTTACAATTGCTACCCACTGGTTTTGTTGCTGATTTTCAGGAATGGTACAGTGCATCTACTTGGCGAAGTCTCGTTCTTAGAACTGTAGCCCAGCAGTAAGAAATGTTTAGAAGGCAAATAACTGGGGTTTGATCCTACAAGGTAAGCTTTGCTCAAATCAAGACTATATAAAAAGCTAGATTCCTGAATATATAGCAAGGAAGTTCAGGAGCTAGGAAGCCAAAAAAAAAGGATAAATATTCACTACACATGAAAAGAAGTTGGGTCCTAGGAGATGTTTTTAAATCAAAACTGAAGCATCATTACACCATTACATTTTTGTTTATGTTCAAAAGTTTTTCTTTTCTATGTAAATGAATAAATCCATGGAAATTAATTAATTGTTGATCTCATTCTCTGGTACATTCCTTTCCTATTACTGCTGTAACAAATTACCATACATGTAGTGGCATAAATTAACACAAACTTCTTATCTTACAGTTCTGATTTCAAAAGCACTAAAACAAAGGTGTTAGCATTCTTTATGGAGCTCTAGGGGAGAATCCATCTCCAACTTCCAGAGATGCCCTGCATTCTTTGGCTCATGCCTCCCTTCCTGCAATGGCATCAATCTCATCTTCTTCTGTCATCATATCACCTTCACACTCCGTATTCCCACTTATAAGAACTTTTACAATAAACCCATCTGGATAACTCAGGAAAATTTTCCCATCTCAAGATCATTAATCACATCTATGAAGTTTTTTAGCATATAAGAACATCTATTCATAGGTTCTGGAGATTAGAAACATACACATCTTTGGAGTCCATTATTCAGGTAACCCCAACTGGTAATTCCACAAACTGTCCCATGCTGTAATTCTTACCCCAATCAACATCTCATGTGAGGATCTGAACAGAGTCATGGTTTTTCAATCTCAGTTTGTCTAATAACAATATCAAAAGGATAGTGTCACAACCAAATAGGAAAATTAGAGGAAATTTTAATAAAGAGACTACTTATAAAAGTATGGGCAGAGAGCCACAGCAGAGAATGCAGGGCCTGTGGACAATATTGCAGATTACTGTTGATGCCCTAAACGTGAAGGTGATCAGTTATCAAAACTGTAACAAAGACAAGCTAGTAGGAGAGCTATTAACAGGAGGCATCCTCATGTTTGATACAGTCAATGCTCCTGATCTAAATGGCCAAGGAAAAGGACATTAATGCCATGTGGCCCAAGAGAACTGGATACTAGAAAATATCTAAAAGTTTAGGGTTTTTTCCCCACTCATCATTTGCCTCATTTAGTGTGGACTTTTGGACTTTCCTCTCGTAGGTGGTTTCAAGGTCAGGACTCTACCAGTACACCTTTTTACATTTCTCAGTACAAAATCATTACAGCTTTTCACCTATGGGGGGAAAAAATTAATGAAATCCTTCAAATATAGATAGTTATTAAGCCTGGTAGTTTGCAATATATTGAACATGCATTATAAATTATTCAAAATTCATCACTGGTAACTTCATTCTGGCTCATCTAGAAACCAAAGAAACTTAGAACCTGAAAAAAGTAAAAATAGTATATTGTCCAATATACACACCTTTTTAGACAAAGATAATGAAATGGTCTAACAGCATATGATTATTTGGTGCACTAACACCCCTAGTACTCTGTCCTTTCCATTATACCAAAAATAATCATCAGCCCTGTATCATGCATTTTGTCACCAGATTGCACTGAAGGTTGAAAGTTACTGAATATAAAAACCATATGAAAAAAACTTATTGAAAATGCCAGCTCTCCTGACATGAAAAGATAACAAACAGAAGGTCACATTTTACTCATGGCAATACCCATGACTGTCACTTGAAGAAAGAGTGAACTTCCTAGTCTCCAACTCTGTAACTGCCATTTTATTTGTATGTTGCAAAACTATTCTCAGAAGACATACAGATGCAGTTTTAGTTCTCTTGGATAATTCTTTGAAAATTTTGAACATCCTCTGTTCAGAAGGTCTAGTGATCAAATGCAAACACAGAAGTGATTTAAAAATTTCTTTCTCCCTAGAATGCTTTATTCAAGTGAAACATTAAGCAAACCAAGAGGAAAAATTCAAGATGGAAGTAACAGAATGCTGTGTAGACCTGAGCATAATCTGAACACACTGATTTACAGAGCAAAACTGTCAAAAATTATAAATTTATTTGCTTTCCAGAAAATCTCCCCACCTTATGAGCCATAAATACCTTTAGAATTTAAAAAGCAAATTATAATCACATGGTTTTGTTTCACCTATTCTGTCATTTGTTTATTGGCAACTTCATAATTTGTTTATTGAATTACTATGAACTAGGAGTGGATGGACTTTTTCACTAAGTAAAAAGAAGTAAACTACTTTTCTAGTATAATAAAGAAACTAATCATTACTTATTTTCTCAATGCACAGCCTATAATCTGATTGCTCATATTAATGAGGGAACACTTAGAATCTGATTATAAAACCCACAGATATTATTAAATTGTGAAAATGGGTATCAATTTACTCATAATATATAACAATATCTTCTAAACAACTAAACAATCTGAATACTTTATAACCTGAATAGAAACATGTTTAACATGCAGGGATAATTTGTTCAAAACTAACAAAAAAATCACAATTATTTACAATAAGTATATATAAGCATATCATAATTATAAGGGCTTCACAATTTGCTAATCTCCTATTTGGTACTGATGAATCAAATCCCAATAGTTAACTTTTATCTCCTTTGGAAATATCGGGGGGTGGATACCCTTATACCTACTTCCCATATTTATACAAGCATAGAACCCTATATGTGCTATGCTTCTATAAATATATTCTTTTTTTTTTTGTAAAAAATGAAGAGACTTCATTCAACAAATGTTCACTGAGTAAAATATAATTATCCAGACATTAGTGGTTCTGTAGATTTGAAAAAGACATGATTCCTGCTCTTTTATTACAAAGCCTCATTTACATATCAGACTACGAAGCACTTCAGGATCAGTTTTGAGTATAAAAGGACTACATCACATGTCATAAATTGGAAAATTTCAAAATCCCAATTATTTCCCATAATTTTCCTTTAGATTACTTCCTAAAGGACTTGCATGTCATCCATAGAGATGTTATTAATATTAGGAATTTCTGTTCCTATATGGAATATCATTATGAATTTTTTCTCATTAATCTTCATAACTATTATGCAAGCTATGTCCACATTGGGCAGTAATCAAATGGTGAATAAAATAATTTAAGTGATCTTAAGTTACACAGCTAATAGATAGCATAACTAGCTCTCCAGGCAAATCCTATGAATCCGGTGATGCTCATGTCATCATCTCACAGAACACACCTGGGCCTGTGTGTGGACATCCAGATGAGACCTGGGAGGCAGCCAGGAAGTCCTATACTTAGTTAAAAATAGGTGATGCTTACATTAAGATTTAAGACTTTTAATACCACTTCCTATGTTAGGTCTGCCTTTAAGATCTAAATAACTGAATTCTTTTCAAAGTTCAATTTCAGGAATTTTCATTATACAAATTCTAGAACTTTCAGGAGAGATATAATCATGCATATACTCCACAAAAAGAAAGGTTTGCTATTGGTTTTTAAGTCGTTTTACTTTAATAAGAGTTTCATGGGAGCAGAGATCTTTCTGTGATGTATATTTGTTATCTCCAGTGCTTAGGACATTGGTATTCATTGAATGAATACAATTTCAAGTAATAACTCAAAGAAGAAGAAATAAAGGTAATTACAGAAAAGGAAGAGCAAAGCAGATTCATATAAACTGCTAGATATTTAATGCAGCAGGCAGTCATTTAACAATCCATAACTCTTATGCAAGGATAGAGCCAATCCAGTATCTTTTTCACTTCAGAAAATAGAGTTGTCAAGTCCAGGATTAGTGACTACTGATAAAAATACACGCTTCTTGAATGGTATCAAGTGACGGTAGTTCTGTAGATAAAAATATGACTTTAAAATAGGGTTCCTTGAAGAACCCTTGATGATCCTAGGGGTTCAGGTAAGAAAGAATATAAAATGAACCTGGAGTATCATATGACACTTGAATATAAGGAAAAGCTAAAGTGAAAGAAGGAAAAAAGTGAATGAGAAAAAAAAGTGTGGGGATGTGAAAAGGATATGGATGATGACTTAAAATCTCACAATCACTATAATTGGAATGATTTGAGCAAAAAGTATATTGACAGCATTGGATTCTTAACCAAAGAATAAAATAAGTAGTCATGAGTTCAAATTGATAACTATTTCTTTAAAAAATTCCAATTAACAAATGTAGAAGAAATAAATTTTTACAGTGACCATTTCAACACCATAGTTAAAACTGCTGCAGGCAAGATCCACTGAAAAATGCTAAAGTTAGTTGGTAAAAGATTGAACAGCATGATACTTGCATAGCCCTAAAGTATCTCACCCCAAATACTTACTAATTAAGTAGTAAATCTGTACCTCTACAACGGAGGAAAGCAGCAGACACAACTTAATCAAATAATCAAGCTTAACTCCCTAGTAATGAGAGCTGGATATCACATATCCCTTGATAAAATGCACTAAGAAGGGCATCTCACTTCTGTGTCATTCTTCAACAATATCCATAATTTCAATCTAATTATGAGATGACATCAAAAAAATTCAGTCGAGCTTCATTCTATAAAGTGCCTGACCTATGCTCTTGTAAGTATCAAGGTCATAAAAGATAAGACAGTAAGTGTGTCACAGATTAAAGGCAACTAAAGAGTTTTGACAGTCAAATGCAATACAAGATACCAGACTGGATACTTAAATAGAAAAGATGGTATTGGAAAAACTGGTGAAATCCAAATATAGTCTACAGTTCAGTTAGTAGTATATGAATATAATTTTTTATTTTAATTAATGTACCATGAGTATAATATAAAATGTCAATATTAGAGGAAGTTTGGTGAAGGGCAGTGAAAAATCTATTCTATCTGTACCACTCAATAAATCTAGAATGTGTTCAAATTTAAAGTTTTTAACAATGCCATGAAGGATATAATTGAGATAGGACCATTGAGGAAGAAAAGAACTCATTCAGAAAACGTTTATAGAGACATGAAGCATGAGAAAGTAACTTTTCAAATCCAAGTTTCTCATGATATTTCCTTTATAATTCTAAAATACTATTTGTATTAATACCTTAAGTTTCACATGGTTAATAAGTTCAAACAAGTAGATATATACATATAAACTTTTATAACCAAGAGAAAATATATTCCTTTCAAACACTGACTTAACGTTTATGAAAATTTACCATGCACTAGTCATCATAAGAAGCCTATATAAATTCCCCCTAAATAAATACTATCACATTTCTTATATTCTCAAACAAAATGCATGTGTATTTGTGTGTGTATACATATATATATATATATGTATACACACATACTACATGGGACAAGATCAAATTATAAGGAAATAAAGAAACGGAATCAAATAGAATTAAGCATTTAAGAAATTTGTAAAAAATAAAAAAAAAGGGCAGCAAAGGTAGAGTCAAAGGAGGAGGAGGAGGAGGAAGAGGAGGAGGAGGAAAGTTGAAGAAATGAAGCAGTACAGCTATGAGCAAAAAAGCCTGGAATAAACAAAAAATGCTGAGAAAATAAAACCAAAAAGTTGCTGCAGAAGATTATTCCAATAATTGTATAAAGTCTTATATTAACAACAGAGTAGAGGTAATTCATCTAGAAAACCATAAACTTGTATGTGTAAATAGAATTATAAATGCTCCAGAAATAATTATGGCTTCTTACTACATATATAATAACCATATATTCAAAAAATTACATATTCCTACTTAGTAACAAGAAGCAGTCATATCATGATCATATCAAAATTTATGAAATGCAAGGAAAGATGTTAAACTCTTCTCTAATTCTTGCTCACCTCACTCTATACTCACCCTATACGCCTCACCCCTTTAGTCCTCTACATGAAAGTCTTTTCTCACTAAAATGGGACAAATACATTTAGATATCTATTTATTAGGAAGCATGTATTATAGTCATATTATTTAGGGACCACACATCAGTAACAATGGAAGTGATTTGGAGTGTCATTTAATCCAGTGGTTTTCAACGCCATGAGGTCAAGCACCTCTTTTCATATCAAATATTTAGCAATGGCTCCTTTATTACTCTGAAATTTAATTTCAAAGATAATATAATGAACCTCGAAACACCTCTTTTCATATCAAATATTTAGCAATGGCTCCTTTATTATTCTGAAATTTAATTTCAAAGATAATATAATGAACCACCACAATTTCAAGTATATATATAATTCTGTATGGTGATTAAAAGGAGAATGATAAGGCAAAAACTTACCTTAAAATAAAAACATGTATCTTAAAGTTTAGATGATTGGGTACAATTATACTGGGAAGCAACAAACTGCCTGCCACAGCTGCACATGCAGACGACACGAAAGTATAAGCAACTCAAATTCCATTAAAGCATTCAGTTGTATCATTTCCTAGATGATGAACAATTTTGAAAATTCCAAACACAATGAATTAAAATGTTCTCCCAATATACTATACTTTTTTTTTTTTTGCAAAAATATAATATCTGCTAAATTGTGTGCCTATATTTTTTAAACATATAAAACTACTGTTATACATGGAAAATGAGTTCGTTTCTAAGCTTGGAAAATTTAAACAGGCTTTGTTTGCCTATATGATGTTCCCTTGGGGCATTCAAAAGCCACACTGATGCAGGACAATTTTTTGTTGTGCAGGACTCTTGCACCCATTAGGACATTAGGCATTTCTGATTTCCACCCAATAAATGTGAGTTGAGTTCCCTCCACCATTTTGACAATTAAAAACATCTCCAACAGACTTCCCAAAGCTCAGAGGGTAGAGAAGTCACTGACACAGACAGAGCACTCACTGAACAAGCTGAGGCTCAGGATTTGCTCTTTTCCATGATTACAAAGCTAGTTCGAAGTTAAACTAATGTTAGAATAAAATACATCTTTTCTTACTATGATGTACTGTATCTCTTCCATTCTTTCAGTACTTGGTATTCAATATTTAAATTTGACCTTTCCCTTGCTCCATCAACACTAAATAACAAAAACTGCTGCTCTCTTGAAAACTTTGTTTATCCTGTCCCTTGAGCTCCATTAGCTACAAAAGCCAAAGGCACTCATTCTATCGAGCATTCCTATGAAATGGCTTTCAGGTCCACTCTTCTGCTCTTTCTCGACATTACATTAGCCCCAAGCCAAGCCTGCTGAAACACCCAGGGATCCTCACCTCAAACCTGGAAGAAGTTGGGAATTTTTTACTCCATATCTCTAAGCATCATTTATGACCTTTTTGCTATGAGAACAAAATAGGTCAAGATGGTTCACTGTTTCTGGTAGCATTCTCTCAGTCCTATGGCTTTAAGATCTTTCAATCAACACAATGCAGAATTAGTTTTAAATCTGGTAGAAAATTGTAAAGAGAGGAGGATGTAGGAGGAAGTACGAAGATTGCTTCACAGCTGATAACAACAACAGTAGAAATAAATATCACTTTGGCCATAGACATGAATGTGACTCCATATGCAACTACCTGAGGTACATTCAGTACACACCGCATTTCTGATAACTGGTAAGATTATGTTTTTTTTATATTATATTATGTAATTAGTTCTCCAACTAACCTCATGTTGATGGAAATGTTTCCCAAAGAACAGGTCTTTGTTACACAAAGACCTTTTATATGGACAATTGTTGGACAAGATAAAGCTATTGTGCAAATCAGTTTCTTTCCACCAGTTTTTGGTATAAATTCACAGTCCTTTATTCATGAAGGAATAGGTCCTAGGGAAATGTTCTTAATATTAATATTCTTTGCATTGACAAAATCCCTAAGCAACCTGTCACAATGAAAAGTGCTTTTATTCTCAACAATTCTGCAGACATCCTCAGATAAATTAGACACAAATCTTATCACACATAAGGATAATTTAAAATATCTAATTTAAGATTCACGATTATGCAATAACACCTCATCCTGTGAAATACAATATTTCTTAGAAAAAATATTCTTGCTATTTTTTAAACCCATCAAAGTTACGACTTGCTAGGGATTCTAGTTAAATGACTCTTATCAAAAGGTAAATTCCAATTTTAAAAAGGATTAATATTCAATAAAAATATTCAGAGGGTATTTTGTACATCAAAGAACAAGTGCTCAGAAGGTATTATAGAGAAAGAAATTAGAAGATAAATTCCCTCTGAAATATGGACTATTGAACCAAACAGTGAACACCAAATAATATCTAGAGTATATTTGTCAATCTGTAATACAGAGAAATGCTTTTTTAACAAATTCTTTTGTTTTCCTTCTTTTATTTGCATGTTTCTACTACGTAAAAACACACACACATGTGAGAGCACATACACATACACAACATCCCCCTAAGTAGTAGGATCCCAATCCAATTATTTATCTCAAACAAAAAAATCATGAAAGCACTTTCTTACTAGATGGAAATATTATCCAGGAAGCCAAGATACAGTGACTAACTTCAACTCTATTTACAAGGTACATGCTAGGCATTAGGAATAAAATGTGTAATATAAAATGCCATGCTATCAAAATTAAAAAAATACCAAAATAATGGTGAATGATAATGAATAAAGACATAGCCTAAATTAGGTCCCTGATTAACTTTTACTTTCCTTGCATAATTTCATCTGACCCCGTGGCCATCTCTATTAAGATCTCCATCAAGTACTTATAAACCTGAGCTCTGCCTTTGGTAAGAATGTAGGATTTTTGCCTATATTCCTATTGAGATCCACTACAGTAATAGCTTTCTAGTCACCAATCTGGGAAATTGTGTAAAGACTGTATATGCAAGTTTCTTCTTTCTCTAAGGACTGGAAATGCAAATGAGACATAGGGAGGTCCACATCAAATCTCAATACCTTAGAGATCTCCACCTGTTCAGCAGAGTTTATGATATAATTACCAGCGGGTTTTATGGGAAAAATGAAGTTAGCACCAAAACCAACTTTACATTATAACTTTGGTCTTCCTGTTTTATGACTAGCTTTGATTTTTTTTTAATAAATTTTTCTATCTGACATGAAAATTAGCCAAATTTTCATTATGACCATCTGAGATTATATTATTTCATGTTTAGCATGAATACATATGGTCGTGGTGCTGCTGCTTTTTAACCACTAGCACTTTAATTGAAAGCCCAGGAGTATATCTCATCTTATTTCTCAGTCTATCTGCTATGCACAAGAAAATGAATGTCTACCTTTCTCTACTGAAAAATCCTTACCATTCCAACGTGCTTGTCCAATGTGTCATTTCACCTTTGATGAAGTCCAGGAGGCATCATAATATGATGCTCTGGTCCAAAGGTTGATCTATTTGCTGTTACTTGATTCTCTGATGCATCATTTGGCAAGGTTCTTTATGTACCATGCTTGAGGATATTCTGCTAATGAAATGTACCCTCTTGTAAAATATCAGAATCAGGAGGCCCAACCACTAATTTTATTAATTAGCTATGCCTACAAGATTATGCTGAGGTACACAGAAACCACGAAATTCCAAACTCAGCTGATTAGGAAGAAACTATCCTGTAAAAGAAGAGGGGGGGGGAAGGTGAGGAGAAAGAAAAGAAAGACCTATAAAGTATCACTTAGAATGCAAAGCACAATTTGCTTAACTAGAAAATAGATGTCACTTGTAATTACAAAAATACATTATTGATTTTTAAAAACTAATAAAGCACAACATGTATCCTGAAAAGTGACTTTTAAAAGCATATTGCTAAACTGCATTGTGCTGTTGAATAAGCATTTGTATACCGAATGTGTCAAGTAACTATAACAGTGTAGAATCACTTAATGAAGCTTTATAAAAAAAATTAACTTGGGAATACTATAGGAAAGCAAATAAAACAAACTGTTTTTCATCTACTTAAGCAATTCAGTGACTGCATCTTGATTACCAAGTCAAAATTAGTACAGCATTTCCCTAGAACCTGATTAGCCTGGAGCTCTTTTGGTAAAAACATGGTATTTCTTTTCATGTTGCTATCAAATTATGAAATAGCTAATAATAAAAATTTCACTCTGCATTTTAATGAAAGGGTGACCTTGATTTACTAAAATGAAATAAAAATTAAAAGAAAGAGATATCTTCTGGTCTCATTTGGTTAAAGCCAGCAGATTGCATTTAATATTATTATAGGTATCTACTCTCCCTCAGCTCTAAGGGAAGAAATCTGATGGCAACATTTTTCTTCTACAGTCTGTGTGCTTGTTTGTTTCTTACCTGCCTAGTTCATCACTCTAGGGTGATAAATCATCTGCTCATATCCACATTTAATCTTCACACCTTTTTAATTCTTAAACAAATTCCATCTATTTTATACCATTACTTTCCTAAAAGTTGAGAAAAATTTGGATATTAGCCAGTAATATATCTGAGCAGTTATCCACATCAAGACACTAAAAAAATACATTTCACATATTCACAAAATTGCAGGAATAGAAAAACACTACAAGGTTATTTAAGAAAACCACTCTACTAACCCTCACCAAGTGCCTAACCTTAAAACACCTACAATGCCATAAGTGTACTACTTCTCAATTGCGGCCTACTCAGTTTTTAGTTGGTTCTGACTATCAAGACAAAACATGATTCCCAAGTCTTCTATCCAATGATGCTAGTTCTCTCCGTCAAGCAAAAAAGATATCATCTTACTCTTTCTCATCAAACCTTCAAACATTTCAAGACAGCAATTTTATCTATATTTAGTCTTCTCTCCATTGTGCTATGTTTATTTCCTTCCATTTCTTTTTTTTATAGTTTCCCCATTCCTCACATATATATGTCAACATACCCTGCCATTCTTCCATTTCTTTAACAAAATTCCAAGTGCCAACATTTGAATACCCACCTTTTTGGAGGCCAAGTAGGTTACAGAATCTATACTGAATAATTAGACAGTAACCTTCCTATGATTATAAGTAGGGCAGTTATGAGTCAAATTTTCAATGAACTAAGAATCTAAGTCCATGACAACAAATGACAACTTTAGATTTTTAGGAGCAGTATTACTAATAAGAATCAGAACCTATGGTCAGGCAGATTGGAGACCCCAAAAATAATAATCTAGAATGCATTCTCTAATAGCCTTTTCTCCTATGGCCTTATATATCACAGACATTTGCTATGATATATCCTTTTAAATCCAAGTGTAGAGGCAAAGCCTGCTTCCCTGATAATCCTTTTTTAAGTTTCAGAATTTAGTGCTTATGCAGAAGGTTAACAAAACCATTTTTCCTACTGCATAAGAATCCGACCTTTGGTCAACTGTCTAGATCTCTTCCCCTAGCTATCTGATAAGAGTCAAGGGTCAACTATATTGCTACATAACATTTCTTACAATAAAAATTATCCTTAATTAGCCAATTGTACTGGGACTTGGAAGCAGTCTAAGTCAACTAAATAGCTGATGAGGTTACTATGTGTCGGGCTTCTTTAAGATGAGTGACGGATATTTCCTTGGGCTTCTTTAAGATGAGTGACGGATATTTCCTTTGCAGAGATCCCCCAGAAGCTAAGTCTATGGATTTGCTACAAAAGATAATGACTCCTATAGGGTATGATTTTCTCATTATGCAATGTAGATCTTGTTTTCTTGCACCTAAGCTGTCTTGTTATATTGGATTCTTGCAGCAAAGAATGTCTAATGCCAGAGGCTTATTGTGTTTCCTCTCCTATAAAATTCTGAGTAGACTAGTATCAGGGAGTGATATGCGGAAGTGAGTTTAAATGTCTAGTTTAGCTGTGAAGACCCCCGCAGTGCCCACCTCTGAACCCATGCTGCTAAGGGGCATGGAAAGTATTGATTGAAATAACCCTAGGTTACATGTTCTACCCCTGGTATAAGGGGATACTGAGCTGCTTCACTGAAAGTACAGGGTCTGAGAAAGAGACAGGAATGAAGTTCAACCAGAGTTGTGGTATTTTGATTTTTCTTTACCATCCAAAATGAAGAATAACTAAATACCTTGCAGTCAAAACAGAAAATATTTGCTACACAGCTGACTCCTTCCCATGTACTACATCAAAATACATTAAGATTCAAATTTTTCTCACAACCAAATAATAGATAATTATGTATCAGGAACTTATAAGTATACTGAAAATTTTTTTTTTAAGTTTACAGTTATTAAAATATTAAAAGTTCGTAAGAAGTCATTGGTGGTACTTTTTTAGAAACGATAATCTACCACTAAACTTTAGCCTACTTCTTAGGTGTGTCCCATCAAAAGATGCAGCAATTACCAAAATCCCCGGACACTTTTGTCAAAATTTTGATTACTTTCCTTTCAACAAACTGATCAATGTGAAAAAAACTGGAAATTCAATTCAAGAGGCAGTTGAACAATCTAAAAGTAGTTAAACACTCAAGTAGTTAAACACTCAAGAGGCAAAACCTACTGCCTCTAATAGCTGTTGAATTCATGCAAATTTAAATCTATGCTTCTCAGTTTGTGCAGACAGAAAAGGAGGATGAGAGATGATATATACCTCACTGGGTTATTTTGAGAAATAAATGAGTAAAAATATTGTAAAACACAATGATGTTTGGCACAAAAAAAGTAACTGATATCACCTGTTATTATCATCATCACCATTATTACAATATTTCCAGGAATTAAAAATCTGATATATGTGTGCATGTGCATGTGTGTGTGTATATATCTCAGATGCACATATACACACACACACACATCTCAACCTGACCATTTTTTTCCAATTTGTAGTCAATCTAATAAAGTAATATAATTTGGTAACTCTGGTGGAAACAGGAATCAAAAGAAAGCAAGGTTTATTTAATCAAATTTGAAAAGATGGGTAATTTAGCATATGCGTTTCTAAAGAAAGTCCAATATTACTATGCTCTGAAATTTAAGAGTTTGACAAAGCCTATGAAATCTACCTCTGGTAAACATATCAAGGATCTAGCAAAATCAAGCCTTCAAATAAGGCTCAGGTCCAGAGATGAACGTCAGTTACAAAAGGTAAATTCCATGTCATTTCAAGAAGCAACACTGTAGGATGCATTACGCGCTGGGTAGTGTCAAAGCTCAAATCCTATGAGTGACAACAACCCATAAAGAAATACATCACACACAATGTGCTAAATGCTATGTGGAGACTTATACTGGGTGTTGTCTTCCCACAGAGGAGAGGGTTAAAGTCTAAGATGCCTTTTAGTCAGATTAAATTCACTCCATTCCACATCAGTAGGTCCTCTGTGCCTGCCTGTAAAAACACATAATGGTGAACTACCAGCCCCTCCCACTTCTCAGAGACCTGTGTGAACATCAGTGAGCTAATGTACATTAAATCATGGAGCTTTCTGAAATAAGTTATTGTAGAAAAACCCAAGAGACTGTAACTGAGATGATCACAAATTCCTGGAATCTGCTTTCTGCTTTTACCTTTATCAAAAGAAAATGTTTAAGCATAAACATGGCATTACTATTATTCAGAAGCATAAAGAAGATGACTACCACTCAAATACATAATAGCTCACAAAATGAGAACTAGCAATCTATGCTGATGAGAGCAGGGGAGGGGAAGAGAGAGAGATGCACAAAGAGAGACCAAGACACAGAGAGACACAGAGACCCAGACCTTTTTCCCTTAATGTCAATATTAAGACAAAAGAATTGCTTCTAAGGAATTTTGTAAGGTCTTCGTGTTTCTGAAAAGGAAAGAATACAGGTTATAAGGATAGTATAGAATAGAATTTTAGAACTGAAGTGAATTTTAAGATTATCAATCACTTTCTTTATTTTGAGAATACCTGCAGAGATTAAGCAGCTCACCTAAAATAATGGAGCTAGAAATAACAATCAACTCTAAAACTCTCCCTACTACGGGAAGTGACACCCACAATTGTCATACGATCTCTCATTGTATTGATAGTAATACAGTTTCTATGTCTCATATTAATAGCAAGTTAAATGAGATTGTTTCCAAGACTAGGAATCTACCATTTTTAACATTGTTTCTATAGGAAAAACAATTCCTTTCTAAATTTCAAGAGAACTTATTAATAAAGCCTCTCTATTACAACCTATTTTTAGTTCCATTCTTTAATGTTAATCACATGGAATTTTTTGCCCCACTTTGTCAGATTCCACTTTATTTTCTTTTATATTTGCTCAATAATTATCCTGAAAATAAATATATGAAGCCTCATAGTATCAGCACAAATTTGATGTTGAATAAGAACCTGAAGGAAGAACAAGACAAGACAAGAATGTCACTGTATAATCTCAGGTCTTCTATCTAAAACTCATCTGAATGATTTTCTGGACCCAACTCTAATGTGGATGCTTGTGGAGTCTTTCCCACACCAACAAACAATTCTTGGACACCAACTGAATGGGAATGCCACCAAATTCTGATGTGGGAGGATTTTACCATACCAACAAGCTATGCTCACACCCACAGGGTGTTTGAGAATTTAACTCAACTGTTCTGACAGGACCTGGAAACAGCATCAGATTCCACAGGTAAAAGGCTCAGACTCCAAAGATGGCCCTCTGCTTAAGAAGCCAGTCACAAGCCCAGCCTGTAATTTGTGTTTCTGATCAACTGACTCTACATCAAAGGTTCTCATGACACCATCCTCAGGTTTGATTAATTTGCTAGAGTGCTTACAGAATTCAGGAAACTGGCTGAGAACTAGATCACCAGGATGTGACTCAGTAACAGTCAACTGGCAGATAGACATAGGATAAGGCAGGAAAAAGGGTGTAGCCTGTCCATGCTCTCACCAGCCATATCAATCTTCCCAAATCTCCATGTGTTCACCAACCCTGAAGTTCTGTAAACCTACTCCTTTTAGGGAGCTTCTTTACAGAACCGTGATTGATTAATTCATTTGGCCATTGGCAATTAAGCCAAACCCTTCAGCCCTGATCCCTCCTGAACCCAGGCCCCATTCCTAGGTGCTTCTAAAAGTCACCTCACTTACATAACAAGACACCTTCATCACACTAAACTGGTAGGAAATTCCAAGTGTTTGGGTAGCTCTTAGCCAAGAACTGTGGATTAAGATCAAATATATATATAAGATGATCTGTGTGCTATTACATATTATTTCTTATAAATGACAGTATCACATCATCATACTCCATTGACATAAAACTCTACTCTCTTTAAAACAACAGTGTTTAAGTGTTCCAAATTACATGATGGCTTTTCACACTAAAAATAGTGAAGGATTTAACTGTTGGAGAATCACAGTTTGAAATGTATTATAAACTAAAACCATCAGAGTATTCACTGTCATATTTTATTCACCCTCCTTAATGACAAAAGCTTTTGACACTCAGCAATGTGACTAGTTGTCTAGTGGGGGGAAAAGAAAAGAAAAAACAGGAAAATTCTCAAGTCACCTTGCAAAATTAATTCAGTAAAGATAAACACAATATGGATCTATCAAATATGTTATTTGGGACTATGTTTTGATCCATTTTCAAAAAAGAATGAATTCTTTCCACTTTAGTAAATTTAAAATACTTTTGGCCCATTACTCAGGTAGATGCAAGACAGAAAAGTGCCTCTTATATTTACTACTAGTGCTCTAATAAACATTTTACTGTGCCCATTATCTGAGGCCAATTCTGGTTTCATGGCTGTGGTGTTTACCATCTCTTCAAAATTATTTTACAAGTAAAAAGTCTGAGCTAGGGAGATGCACTGCAGCTGCTGAAATTGAAAATCATCATTTTTAATGCTTTTATCAACAAGGTCATTCAATTTCCTCCACTTCTGTTTGAAAACCTGACATCAGAAACAGAAAGAAAATGGTCAAAAATTCAGAGTTGTGAAGTGGTTACCAAAACAAGTTAACAGAAGGAATAGGGACAAAGGCACTAAGGACACTGGTAAGGCACTGAGAACTTAGTGCTTAGCCTGAAAAAGGTAAAGGGGTAAATCCACAAGGCAAGGTAGACTAGGAAAATTAGTGGTGGTTCAAATGAGAGAACGTCTACTGAACCGTCAAAGAATATTTAATCTCAACAAGGAAGAAAACGAAGTGGTGAGATAGTTATCAGAGCTGAATATTTCTGAGCTTATGATATTACAGAAAGAATTCTTCTAAATGAGAGCAAACTCAAGTGGAGAGTTTCAAGAATGAGGAGGGGAGATAAAATGGAGGTAAAGGTAGAAAAAAGGATGTATCACTTTCATGTTACAATGTATCAATGTCAACAGGCCATGGAACTATGAAGTTTGTGTCAGATGATTATTATTGGAAGACAATTCTCCCTGGATCTCTCACATTTCTGAAGATATCATGAACTACTCTTTATTCTAGACTATTTTTTCAAGGATATTTCTGTCATGAACAGCCAAGGATGACAAGAGATCATGTGCCCCACTGGAGCAAAGGTTAAACATGCTTACTGCTGGTTATAAAGCATTCAGGCATCTTAAGCTCAGGGTTTCTCTTCTAAAATGCATTCTACTGAATGTGTTCAGTAGCATCACGCTCTCTTAGCTACAGCAATTGAGGGAAATGCTGATGTCTGTCCACTGCTATTACTGTGAGTAATAAGCCATACATTGACTCGATGGTTTCATGTCTTCTACTAGTAACCATGAAGTTGTGTCATGTTAACTTGTTAGCTTACAAGTCTGACAAAATCCTAAACACTTTATATTTTTGATGGTTTGGACAATGATGATGGAGTGTGGACAAACAGATTTCTGGAAGGGGAAGAATAAGAGCACTTAACAAAACATGAGGGAAGTTTATGGGAATTGGTAATAAATATGTTGATCAAATTTTATGGTCTCTGGACAACAAATTATCTTCCAATGCATTATTTATTAAAATGAGGAAGTGAGTTCAAAAACAGTTGACTGATTAGTGCCCCAGTTATTGCTTCCTCTCCTTTGGATAGAATAAATCTCCTTGCCACTCAATCAGCCTGAGTTCTGCTTCATTGTTAAAACTTATATCAAAATTTATATAGGTTCCTTAGAGACCCCGAATCTTTTATAATAGGCAATAAACATGCTGGGTTACATCCTTGAAAAGATGATCTGGAACAAAGAAAGAGCATTTCATTCTTAATACAATACAGTAGACATAGAATTGTCTTAATCTCCACTCATTTCTACACTTCCATAGCTGTTGAATTGTCCCATTAGGAAGCCATTCTGTCAGTTTCTAATTAGTGGTTAGAACGAACTGCAGTCAATCTGTCTTAATTTAATGAAAGGTACTATCAACAGAACTTCAAGTAGTATTGATTTCAACCATGCTCCCCTTAGGACCCTAAACTCAGTCAGCTAAAAAATCTGATAAACCACCAGAGTCTACCTTAGAAAACCAGGTAGCTTTCTCTTGTAGTCTCTGCACTGACCTTTCTGTCTTCCCCCAAGGCATTAATCTATGTAAGTCTTATTGCACAGACTGCCTTGGCCCTCAAAGAAGAGATCAAGGCCAATTTTACCAACCGAACAACACAGGCCAGTGAGATCAAGCAGGCATGAATGCCTTCCAGGACAGAAGTAGTGTCACCGATCACTTCAGATAATGCCGGAGACTAATTTGTTATTGACTTTTCTAATTGAATAATTCAAATTGCAGGGAAATGTAGATGTCACTTATTCCTCCACAAAGCTCCCTCAAGTAACCGAGGGTAATTTCATTGAAGAGAGATACCACAGTAGTCTGAGGGCTACGTTACCCGCAGGTGTTTCCTCAAACTCTTACAGGCCTCTTATTAACACCCCTATGAAGTGAGTCCCTAGTGTGGGGAAGGAAGCACCACTACAGAATTATTTTGCATGACCTAAATCATCATCTAATATAATCAAACAAGATGTACTCTTGTATAAATTTCCTTTCACTCAACATGCTTCTCAAAATTCAACCATGCGGTCATTACAAAAGCAGCTTTTTGCTTTTTATTGGGCAGTAACATCCCATTGTGTGAAAATATTTATTTATCTAGCCTCTGTTCATGGACATCTATGCTTTTTCCAGTTTTTACCATTATCAATAAAGCTAGATGACATTTTTGTATAGCATTTTTGTGGACATAGCTTTTATTTCTCTTGGGTTAGTGCCTATAAGTGGAATTGCCAACTCATAGGGTAGGTATAAGTTTAGTTTTAAAAGTAATTGTCAAACCCAAAGTTATTGTACCATTTCTGCTCTAATAATGTGTGACAGTTCTAACTACTCAACGTTCTTGACAACACTTGGTACTGTCAGTCTTTTACTTTTCAACCATCCTAGTAATTGCATAATAATGTTGCATTAGAATTTCTGCTTGATTATTTTAAAGTTTTTTTTCTTCCAACCATTAGTAGTGTAATTAACAAAAAAAGCAAACAAATGGAAAGACATTGCTTATATACATAAATATTTTCTCCAAATATCATAATCACACATGGTATTCAGAAAAATAGGAACATCTAGAGTCTAGGTAGAGAAATATTCAAATCCCAGATCTGTGAATTAACAACTTGGAGACATTTAACATATTTCAGAATCTGTGAAGTTTCCTGACAAACTTATAGGGGAAAATATCTAAAAACTATATAAAGCATTAAGTATAGAATTCAGGTAAGATACATATATTTTTTGGTATCAGACAGTCTGAGCCCATTAACTGTGACCTTGCAAACTTTACTTAATTTTTCAAAGTCTCTGTTTCTTCATTTACAAAATGGCAAAGCAAGCTCATGCATGGAATGTGCTTGGCATGGCCTCAGGAATATATCATAACAACAAGTTTTCTAAAAAGCCTACTATGTACTATGTTAAAAACTTACATGGATCATTTCTTCCAGATCTCACAAAAAATTCTGTAAGTTTGTGATGTAGGTACATTTTAATCTCCAATTTGCAATAGCCTTGAAAGCTCTTGTAACGTAATGTGCCTCAGCTTTCACAGCAAGTAGTCAGACTCCGGAGCCTGTGAATATACTGTCCCCATAAAATATTTGAAAAAATGACCTTTGTTCATCATTTTACCAGTTTCTATTTCCCTTCCTTATGAGATTTTTTTTTTTTCTCCTTTCTAATTCATTTCAGGAAGCTAAAAGAGATTTAAATTTAAAGATTGGCTCCTTGGAAGAAAATCTAATCTACATCTCTTCAAACCCTGGTATAGCCACAATCTTATTTTTCCTGACAAGAAGATAAAAGGCTACAAACTCCTTTCACTGCCATTCTCTGACCAATGCATATGTTTTTTGAGATAACTGACTCAGATTATGATCAATCCTTGAGTCAGACCTCTAACAACATCTTCTTCCTAACAGGTTCTACCAACAAACAGACGGGAAAAAATATTGTCAATAAAATGATCTAATGAAACAAAGAGTACAGGTTGTCAGAGCTTAGTTGGGGTCACTTACGGCAGTATCTGTGTGTGTGAGCTTCTCAATATGATTCCATAGATCTGCAAATGTACAACTCAAGACCAAAAGGACCTAGAGCCACCGCTTCCTTAAATGAGTTCGCCAGCTTTCCTTTTGGAAATACATATACCAATGATCAGTTCCTATCCTGTGTCTATCATGACTGGACAGGAATGTCATTTTTATCAGAAGTTACAATCTGCCATGGGAAGCTTGTCTAGGGAGTTTCTCATTATATTCCATAAAATCAATCACCAAATAATACCTAAGTAAGAGTGAAATAAGGAGCAAAGTGTATAATTCACCACAGTGCTAAGTCATCGAATCCCTTAAGGAAGAGTTGCAGTTTATTGCTTGTTCTGTACTCCATCAGCAGATCCACAAACCACTGAAGCTCAGGCATGCACAGGTGACTACACAAAGGACTGTAAACAAATAGGCTTTCATATTAAAAGGTTATTGGGAAGTTATGTCCCAGCTATCTTCCTGCTTTCAAAAAAAGAAAAAGCATCACATGAAACATCAATCAACAGCTTCAACCAAATGAGAGACCTCATTTGAAATAAAAAACTATTGATAAATAAATGAACCCAACTGGCTGAAGATGAAGTAACTTATTTAAAGTTCCAAGGTCTTTACATATGAGTCTGATGATGCTGTGGCCAACGATATGAAAGGATTCACAGACTGTAAATTATCGAAATGAAGATGTCACTCCAAGGTTAACCCCATTTGAATTTATTGATGAGAGTCGTTAATACACAAGGCTGAAAATGCTTGAATTCTAAATTGAATTCGGATCTTATGAGTCAAAACTATGTGATGAAACACTGAATAGGGAACAACCAGCAAGGGAGAGAGCAACTGCTAAGAAATGGTCCTGCCTTCTTTTTTGAGAAAAAAAAAAAAGTCCACTATTCAAAGAATATGAGAAGCCTCTTTCACTGAACTGAAGCAACATTTCCCTCATCCATGATTGAAGTTTCAGGTCAAAGTATAAACAAAAGCCATTTGAAAAATATTTTCCATCTAGCCTCCCTGGGATGTGTCACAGATAGTGTCCCCTAGGATGTCTTACCTTCAAAGGTTCAATAGACTCACGCTCTAAGGGTAACAGGTAAGGTCTGCTGTTCTTTATTCAACACGATTGTTCTGTTTCTCATGCAGCATTTAGCACATTTCCTCCAGAAACTTCCATAAGCACTCAAGAACAGTGCTGCCATGGTCCAAATTATGTTAACAAAAGCAATATTTTCTAATGCCAAAATAAAGTGTCAATATTTGTTGCTAATTGTAGAAGTCGTTTTTTCTTTTTTCATTGTTTGAATTCTTTTTTACAACAGAGATATGTGTCTACATCTATGCTGAGCAAGATTCCAGTATTTATCAATAAGACATTTTCGGAATAGTTTAGCTGTAAGCTTATATTGGTCAGAAGCTTTGGAGAACTCTAAATGCTGTCCCTAGTTTATTAAGAAAGAATGTCATACAAGATCTGTCTCCATTTTTCCTTTTTTTTTTTTTTTTTTTTTTTTTTTTTT
>RJWH01001244.1:196152-253697 GCA_004363575.1 Solenodon paradoxus | reverse complement strand
ACCTAACCTCTGCTCCACCAGTGCATGCTGCTATTTTCCTTTTTAATGGGAGTATTGGATAATAAATTAATTAGTTGCAGGTAAAGTAAAGTATGTCTCATTACCCGAAAGATAGTTCAGGCTGCAAAAGTTACCACTTGGCTCTGGATTTAGATTTGAGTTTGGATTCTGCTCTCTGTATGACCTGGGGGAAGTCACCTAACTTTTTATGCCTCAGTTCCTCATCTGTAAAATCAAGATATGTCAAAACACCAACTTCACAGATTAACTATGACAATTCATGAGATAATCAAAGCAGAAAAGACATTAACAGAATAATTCGATAAATCTTAGCTACTATTATTGCTATCATCATCATTAGTTTAGTTATTATTTGGGAAAAGAAAAAGAACCTTCTCATAAAAATGAAATCTCCAGCTAGAAAAAAGTTTCTTAAAGAAAGGGGATTTATACCAAAAGATTCTTAATGTGATTTCTTGTCCCTCAAGATAAAACAGAAACCTAAAAAATGTATCCATTGTGATGTCTCTTAAATTTTAATCTGCATTAGAATCACCTGGGAATTGGTTAAAACACGGGTTCTGGTTCAGTGGTTCTGGGTGAAGCCTGAGAGTCCTTATTTCTAACAAGCTCCTTGGTGATGCTAATTCTGCTAGACCATACTGGAAGCAACAAGGTTCTGTAAGGCCAGATCTCTTTTCTTTCAGACACCATTGTATATCTGGTAAATAATGAGATGGACAAGCAGGTTTTTTATCTTTAGGATGACAGGCCTTAGATACACAGCTGGGTAGACTAAAATTTATACTGGTTTCTTGATATAAAAGCAGTCCCGCAGAACTTCCTACTCCCTTCACCTGTGTAATGAAGAAGTCTACAAACCAGAAGAGGCCCCCACTTAGTCAGGCTGGCACCTTGATCTTGGATTTCCAGACTCCAGAACTGTGAAGAGCATATTTCTGTTGTATATCAGCTACCCAGTCTATGATATTTTGTGTTAGCATCCCAAATGACTAAGACAGTAATACAGCTAAAATCTGCAGCCAGGTAGACACACTGATATTTCTAAATGCTTTGTTCTGTCTAATTCAGAATTATTCAAGACTTTCCTTCTCTCTTACACCATTCAAAACGTGTTCTGAAGTAAGTTTACCACTAGACTATACTTCCTGCTAAAGGAACTATTTTCTAAAATCATGATATAGAAAGTAGACTACTTGGCTTTTTGGTTCCCAGATAAATGGCATAGCTATTTCCCAGACTCCTTATCTACTGCTATAAATTTAAATATAATCTAAATCAAAATATATAAATACATAATCTGCCAACTTTCCTTGATCAATTTTACAGAACAGAAAACAGCTCTTTTCAATGTGACAATAAGATACAACAGTCCAGGTATTAAGCTAAGCTTTTGATGAACTAATATACTGACAAAAAGCAAGTAACTTACTCAGAGACAATGCTGCTCAGTGGTTACAGGTTTGAACTGTGGAACAAGGCTATCTGCATTCAAATTTTAGCTTATCTTAATCTATTTGGGATGCTGCAACAGAAAATCACACACTGGGTAACTTATAAACAGCAGATATTTATTTTTCACAGTTCTGGAAGCTGCAGCTGCAAGACCAGGGTGCCCACCTGGTCAGGGTCCCCTCTTCTAGTTTCTTGCATCCTCACAAGGAGAAAGGGGCCAGGAAATTCTGTGGAATCTCTTTTATAAGAGCCCTAATCTCAGGCATGAGGGTTCTACCCTCATGACCTAATCATCTCTCAAAGGCCCCACCTACTAATACCATCACCTTTGTGGTTAGGATTTCAATATGTGAATTTTGTGGGGACATATTTAGAGCATACATAACAACTACCCATCATATATATATATATATATATATATATATATATATATGACAGTGACAAATTTGCCTAACCTTTCTGTATCTCGGTTTCTGCCTCTGTAAACTAGGGACTGTAAGTACTATATGCACACACATGTAAATATGTCTGCATGTATATATATATATATATATATATATACGTATATATATATACATATATACGTATATATATATATATAATGCAGAGTATACTACTTGATAAAAAGTATTAAATGCATTCAATAAGTGATAACTTTTTAAATAATTGTAATACTGTTTTGGAAAATAGCAGATACTTAGAAAAGTTTTCAATAGAACATATACCCACACCAATATTATCAATCTTGTTCACTGCACACTCTGTAGTTTTTGAACTTAACAATTTTAACTTTTTCCAGTATCTCAGGAGCTTACCTTCTTGTGTTTTCCCTTAGCTTCCAGATGTCCAAGTTAAAAAGCTTTTGAATTTAAAAACCCAGCTCATATGACCCTTTCAATAAGAGATTTTGTTAAAAAGATGGACAAAAAGATGTTCCAGGTTCCTAATAATACTGAATACAGCCAAAGTTTGTGCTTTGTGAACAAGCATTAAGAATTCAACAAAGTAAAAGGGGTCATTTCATAACTGCATAGTAAGTTCTTCAAAGGTTTTGGCATATTAGGAAAGTCTGTCTCCACAGAAAGAAATAAAGTTATTCCTTTATGATTATTTATTTTTCTCTTCCCAATATTTATGTAGATTATTGTCATTCAATATGCTGTTATAACTAAGACCACCTGTTTTAGTAAGAAACAATTTAGAGTTCCAGAAAACAGCAAAGAAAGAACCATTCTGGTTCACCCACATTTCAGACATTGCACTAATATTCATTCTTGGCATTCCTGCACAAAGTTATGGAAGATTCCAAACATCTATAAAAGGTCTATATCTTGGCTACATTATATTGGAGAAAGAAGTTCTCCCATTAGGAAGTATCACAATTCACTTCATGTTTCATCCCTCCAATCTCATCACCATAAACTTATATACTATGAAAAGAGTTGGGACATTATCCAAAGAATTGTACAAAATCATTTTCTCTTCTCCTATGTCCTGGAAGACTCCCGGTTTTTCCTTCTATTGAGTTTTTTCAAGGCTACACCAATGAACAAGCTTTCACATCCTGGTCAACAATATTACTTATTTTTCTCATTTCTGCCAAAAGTCAACATGTCAGAATATGAGAAAACTAAACATTCTAAGACAAAAGGAAATATTGCTCTTATTAGCCCTATTTAACAGGTAAGAAAAATGAAGAATAGGAAAGAATAAAAATAGTCTAGTGTGGGGGGTAAAAAAAAGCAATTCTAAGATACATGACTTCAGAGACCCTGACATTTAAGAAATGAACTCCGATTTAAGACCCCCTACACAGGACCCAGCTTTATTCATTTGTTAGACGTTCCCAATTTTCTTATGAGCTATCAATTTCCTTTACTACAAAACTCAAAAAATCACTCCAAGAAATCGGAGATTTTTTCATTTCTTTATTTTTCATGTTTTACTCAAGGATAAATTAATTACAAGTACATAGAAAATTGTCTGGTTTAATAGATAACCAGTAAACATGAAATGAATCCTATTTCTACATTTGCAGGAAAATCGATGGGTTACAAGTATTTAAGAGTTTGGAGGCAAAACACATGGTATATTAGGAACATGAGAATCAGATTTTTGGCAAAATCATTTTAGAAGAAGCTTCAGGGCACACAAACACAGTGTGATTTTTACTGGTCGCAGATTCTTTATTTGGTGACTCACCTTATGATACACTGGTTAATAAATTGTACAATATGGATTCTAGAATCACACGTTTGAATTTCAGTTTTACCACTCACTATGAGACCCTCAACAAAATAATTATTTTCTATGACCCAATGTACTCATCTGCGCGATATAGCTAATGGTAGCTCCTATCTTAAATGAGGATTTTACAATACAGACTTCTTAGTGTCTACACAAAGAAGCACTAAACAAACATTAACTCTGGCATTAGCTCCCCAGGAGCCACATTAGACGGACACAAAACATTTAATGGGGGTATAAAAATTGGACATAAAAATTGTGAAAAGAAGAGTAAAGATATCATCTTTTGAGTTATTATGAAGTTATAACTACATTTAAAATAAAGGTACATTTTCAGCATCCAAAACCAAACATAACAAATAATAGAGCATATAAATGCAACTACTCATGGTGTAAATGTATAATGATTTTATAAGTGAAGTCTTCTCACATATAAAATAACACAGAGTTGTGTTATATAATTTACTACTATGTAAGTTATACAGTATAGACAACTTTGAATTGTGGTGCAAAATATTTGCCTATGTGAGTTATCATATGTATTATTTTCAAGGTATTACACAGTAACATGACCTACAATATTATCTCTACATGGTTTTCTATCATACGTAGAATCTCTTCATGGCTGTTCTATAATGATTTGTCTTTAACTTAAATTCATTTATCAAGTGTCATTTTCTGTCATAAAAGTATTTCATCCTATATTCTTTATTTAGGTCTATAAAAATATAAAATATAGAAACCTGTTACACTATTACTATCACTAAACATAGAGTGATTACTGATTTGGTAGATTAAAGTGGAGCTGTATTCCCAACAACTCTTGCTAAATCTCCCCAGCACTACTTTCACCTTTCTAACCTTCATAGCAACCTCTTACTTGACTTATATAAAGTCTCTGTCTACTCCTCCTAGAAAAGAATGCTATTTTTAATACTTTTAAGCAATGTTAATTTACCAGATACTGTAAAATGACTCTGTACATTCCCTCATTTATCGAGGAAAGATAATATACTTTACTTTTTAAGAGTTATACTGCCAGTAAGTACTGAAGCTAGAATTTGAAATTACATTAAAATGATTCCAAAACTATACTTTGAATCATTATGCTATTATGAAGACAAGATTCCAAAAACTTCTACCAAAAAATAATTGTATATAATTTTGTATAATTAAAATCAATAAATCATTATTTTGCTAGCTTAGAGAATTTTAGAATTTAAGATCGTTTTGATGAAACAGTTTATGTCCCTTACTGTAGGAGAAAGGTAATGATCAATTCAGTGATATTTCTATTGCTGATCTCCCGCTGTCCAGAGAAAATCAATAAACTCATTGAACTTGAGTGTGTAAAACTGATATGCTTTATAAGGCAATCTTGAATGCCATTATATGTTTTGGAATTTTTTGTAATGAAATTATAACATGCCATTAAATGTTACATACAAATAAATATAAATATAAAATAAATATAAAATAAAATTCAGATTATTGGAATTTATAATTAGTAATACTATTCAGTAAAGAATCAAATGTCTGTTGTTAATCAAATTTTGCTCAATTGTCTTTATTCTTGCTCTTCATGTTTCTTATATTCTATACTAATTCTAACCATGTAGGGTGATTACAAACCCCATTTAAATATATAAGAAGGCTATGGACTCTCTTTAAAAATCATAGCAATGAACATATAAATGCATATGATACTGTTCCATATAACTTAGGAAGAGTTACTAGAATTCATTTTCTAGATTATTTTCAATGAGTTTGTACTAATGGGAAGTGGCAGTGTCTATATTTATTCTATATTACAGTTGTACATGCAGAAGACAAATGACACCTGGCTATAGACCTTGACAAGCTACGTTGTTCATTATGTGAAAAAAACACCTGAATTGCCAGCACAGAATACAAGAAAAAAGCCTTATCAACAAGATTACTTCAGCAAAACGAGCCAAATAAGCTAAACCATTATGGTACACCTCAAGAAGTATACCTTCCTTATTTATTCTTAAAGGACTTGTCTTTATCCTATGACTCCAGAAATGGGCAAATATGCTCTTATTTTCTCTGTGGAAAGAGATAAAGATGAAGCATGAAATATTCCCCTATACACTATATTTCTTAAATAATTAAACCTATATACCTACAAAAGATCTTGCCCTTAAAACCATCCCTTCTCAGAGTTGCAAGAGAGACACCTACACAACCCTAAACTAACACACATTTTGCTCATGGGGAAAAGGTACTCAAGGATTTAAACCCAAGGTCACAGCTAGATTTCATAAAACTCAAATGTCCCAATTCCACACACTCAATGGTTTCACATAGATTCATTGCTTCAACAGTTACTTATGCCAAAACTACTGTTACAAATTATAGGAAATATTTAAAAGGAACACTAGGACAGGTGTGTTTAATCCCCTTTTACCTTTCATGCCTAAATTCACACTATTTCCAGTTCTCTAGGTTATTTTCCATTAGTTTAATTTACCGAGAGGTGATTTGGGACAAAGAAACAATTAAACTAATCCAAGTTGAAAGAAGGTGATCTAATTATGAGTCATAGAGCCTCATTCGCATAAAAAAAAAATCTGAAAGTGGGTGAGCATTTAGATAAATTAAAAATAATTATATACTTAGACTATGTTATGTAAAGTTGATTATCTGACTAATGGCCATCAATAATGAGCAAATTATTAGATTATGCATATGCTAACATTTCTTCTCTGAGCCTGAAGATCTGTTTAACTATATCCATTAATGAATATTATTCCATCAGTGGGGTATTTAAAAACCTAGCCATTATCTTCAGAGGAAATATAAGGACTAGAGAAGCAGTCAAATAGAAAGTTAATACCAGAGCTATGTCTCATGTTGACAGAATATTTTAAAGTATAGAAACCTAAGAACAGTAGCCATCAGTTAAATAATTAATCCTAAAATGTAACTATCAGCACAGCTAAAATTTCTCCAAATTTTACAGTAAATTCTAGCCTAGAGGTAGAATTTATTATGACAGTATACACAGCTATATTAAAAATGTATACTACATTTTCATCAACATTTGCAAAATGTTACTGTTTGAGAAACTATTTTGCCTGTAGCTGCCTATATCACATCAGTCCTTATTTCTGAATGTCATTTGTTCACTTGTAACTTGTTTCTAAACAATCTGCTATCATATTGTTTAAAACTTCAGTACCTTCAAACTATCTCAGCTGATCCTATATCGTAATCCCCTGTCTTTACTTCTCCAAGTTACTGTACTCATTTCTAAAATAACCTGCTCATCTTTTGCTCAGATCTTTCCTTGACTTTCTGTTAACTAGCTAATAATTTAGAGGTTTTATTCATTAATTAGCCTTTTCAATGTAACACTGTGGTATAAGCTCTCACCATGCATTTGAAATATTATTAGAAATTGTTGTAGTGAAAAACAAAGAGCCATCAATGTTCCATGAGCCTAATTATATGGATATAAGGGAGTTCACAAATTTTTTTTTTTTCAAATTTGGATGCACTGCATTAAGGGGAAATTTAACATGGTGGCTAACATGAGACTTGTGTAGAACAGATTCTACCAATGTAAATGAAAGTCAGACATGTGAATTAAATTGAAATTGGTACCAGATACATACAACTAAACATATTGTCAATTAAATCAGTTCACCTGGAAGTAGAAGTGAAATACCTCCTGCCCCTGGGCATCAAATAAGCATATGTAATGCTTTATTAGAGACCCAGTAATTCATCTTGGAAAGCCAAAGCCTCACCCACTTAAAAGGCAATCACCATGTCAAGAGTATCACAGGAATGTTATCTTTAGTTTATTTATTGAGAATCTATTTTATTCAAGGTGAAATTCTGAAATCAAGTTGCCCAACTTTATGCAGAATGACAGTGCCTGTTTCTGCCCTACCCTAGCACTGAGACTTTCATATGTACACTTCAGTTATGCTATAAAATATACCCAGACCTTGAGGTCAGGGAAAAAGACAAGTGAATTCAGACATGTTTCACAATGAATTACTATAATGCCACCATAAACAAAGCTACAGGGTTTACTTCATATTTACTGCTGCTTGAACAAGACAAAGACTCTTTGGAATGTCAGTCTTGTAAAAACATGGAGAGCCACAAAGCAGTTCACAGGAATCAAAGAACTAAAGAGGCTCCCCATATAAAACAACAAGAGATCTGGAACTTCAGACTTAAAGAGAGAGCTCTAAAAGACAGGGAATTGCCTTGTCAGAAATGACTGATTATAGAGCTAAAGTAATCAGCAGAAATAAATAGAAATCCTTACCCTATCAAGTGAAAACAAAGCTAGTAATTTTGAAAATCTACAGAATAAAACTAAGAAGTACAGGACATCAGAAAACCCACAGTGGAAACCGCTACCCTCTGGCAGTGCACTGTGCCTTCAAATGTTTGTGGGGATAAGAGTATCAGACTCACATACCCAGGATCTGGAGCCCAAGGGCATTAACCTCAAGAGAAAAACTAAGAATGTCATATTCTATAAAAGGAGAAGGTATGAGTCACACCAACAGAGCAATGAATGTTAATCGTAGCAGTGTAGATTCTTAAATAAGCTAAACGCTCATAGGAACTGACTGGGATTAGGCAGCACTTTCAGCAGGAAAGAGGGAGCACAGTTCGATGAAAGAAAATAAAAAATGGGAAGTGAATGTCACAGGACTGATTTGTATGCTCTAATGCATCTTCAGTGGCAAAATATAAACATCTCCATTGTTTCACATTATTTCTATTTTGATTCTATTCTCTCTCAGTTGTGATTACAAATAACAAGCTTAAGACTCCCGAATCAACATGCCCAGCCCCGCTTTGATTTTCTAACTTGTTTATCTATCTGTTCAACATTTTCACCCAAGTTTCTCTCAGTAACATCAAACTTTTTCTGTAACTTGTCTCTTCCTTTTCACTCTCAACCCAAGTCCAAACGTTCTGCATGTAAATTTGGGTCCTCCAAGACACAGATTACCCTTGAGATTAGAGATGCAAGAAATTTGGGGGAAGAAGTATCTGTGAATAATAAGGAGAAGGGAGCTGTAGCAGACAGGAACGCCCTTCAGACCACAGTGCAGATTTGACACTGTGAAAGGAAAGAGTGGAAGGACCGGGTAGAAGAGCCTCACACTGCAGTGCAGTTCTGAGAGTCTGGGTCAGATTAATGGAACATCCTTAACCAAAAATTGCCCATAGAAGAGATTCACACCAGACAGGAGTGTCCTGGCTCTAGTGTTATCACATGTTAACTGCTAGAAGCTCAGGAGCTTGTTGCGAATCCAAAGGCATTATATTTGGACAATCAGTCACTACATATCCTGTGACAGATAACTCTTGAAGGGACAGCTATGTGTGCATCTCCATTGCCTTCACATTGTCTCATTTTCTTTCTCAGTTGGTGGTCCTGCCAGTCTTCCAATTTAACAAATAGGGACAAATAATCTTTAACTCCTTTCCTTCTACTTCCTAAAGCCATTAAACTTAGCAAGCATTTCTCAAATTCATTTTTTCCTCTCAACCTTCTACTCCAATGTCCCTGCTCAAGCCACCATCCCTGTCTTCCTACACTACTCAACAAATTATAGCTCCTTGACTCATTAGAATTTTCCTTGAGTCCACCTTACATATAGGTCTGACAGAGAGATCTATATACTTAAAACATAACCCTCATATACCTTCCTATTTTCAATATAAAAATATTCACGCACATTTACCAGAATTACGAGATCCTCATATCATATGACTCCTTTCTCTCCACCATTATCACAGTCTTTTACCCTATGATCCAGAAATTCCAAGTATCACTTTATATCTTCCAGGTCTTTGTTCTCAGTTTCCCTCTGTCTAATATTTCTTTCTCATCTCTTCATGTCCAGTTCAATCCTGGAAATGCTAATTTTTTAAGGTTCATGTCAAGCATTACCTAATCCAGAAAACCTTCCTCAACTTCTCTGGGTCATACATATGTATACCCTCTGGGCTCACATAAAACACATGTGCTTTCTAGATTACATTATGAATATTTGTATCTCAAGCCCACCCAAGACCTAGTTTCCTCATGGCAATTATTCAGATCTCTTATTCATCCTTATGCTCCCCCTACTCAGAAAAGTACCTTATATATAGGTGCTTAATAAATATGTTTAAACAAAGTATGAAAAGAGGAGAAAAGGAAGGAAAGAAATTCCTCCCCACAAAAAGAATTTTTGAATACTAAATCTGTGTCAAGTGCTATAAATTTTTACCTCCTTTAACTATTTCAACACTCCATAAAATTAGATATTATATCTTCACTAGGAAATTGAGGCTCCATCATGTCAGATAAATTTCTGAGTCATTTGATTCTAAAACCTCCATGCTGCCCCTGTTAATAACCAGCTTTTTTAAACCCCCATCCAGGGCCTCAAACCCAAGTCCATATTTTACATGGCCTGCACCTTAGCTGCCTGAGCCACAGGGGTGTGCCTATAATCCAATTTAATTTTAATAATTACTTTCCATGGTACAGTCAACTCTAATTAAACTAAAAAACACAATGCACTACAGTGGGTAAAAAGAGACTTCCAGAATTAGTCAGACTTGGATATGCTACTTACTAGCTGTGGGCATGGAAGAAATTATATAAACTTCATAATGTTCAGTTGTTTTCTACAAACACGCTGTTTTGCACCTATATTGCAGGAACCTTTGTAAGGACTAGAGAGAACAGTTATATACCACCTAGCATGATGCCCAGTGAAGACCAATCATGTAATAAACAGCTGACAAGGTTGGAATAAACTAATTAATCCAGACACAGAGCTACTAACAAACAAAAAACCCATCAAAGTATATTTCTGTATCTCTGTGCTGTCCCACCTTCAGAGATAGATAGTAACAAAGGCCTACAAACAGTGAGTCAACAGACAGGAGAATAAACTTTTATAACTATCAACAGGGTAATTAAATCTTTGAAAATTAATAAGTAAACTTTAGCTTAAAAACTGAAGATATATTTTTCAGTAGTAAAATAGGTGTACTTGACAACTCAAACACCTTATAAATCATTCATTTCTTGTCTGTGTACTCTCATGGGGTAAACAGAAAACTCTCATTTTGAAAACAGAAAGGGATCTTCTTGGGAGAAAATTATTTGATATTTAGCGGTAACAAAAATGCTGCAGTAGGAAACAATTCCATTGAGTGCATTTGATTTAATCATAAACTAATCATCATTTCAACTAGCTTATCTGCATATTTCCTGAAAGCATAGGATTGTAAAATGTCTTCTTCCTAGGTGCCCTCTTATTTCTTTCATCAGTCAGTTGCACTGTGAAAATGTAAGTTTTTTATCGGTTCATCAGGATAACCGCTGAACTCCAAATTTTTGCTGCACCCCATTTGTTTTTTGGGTTTTGTTTTTTTTTTTACCCTATTCATTACTTTTGTGGACAAAGAATCTGAAGTCAACTTATACCTCATTTTAATCCAAATATTGGCACCTTCAAAATTTTAACAGATCTTTCAGAGTAATTTAAAATCAATTTGAGGGTAAGTGTACACTGAAAGAGCAGGTCTGGACCTGCCCAATTATGCAGTGATTGTTCAGCAATGGAAAAGCAAGAGGAGGATGCAGGTAATTTGTGCAGATGGAGGAGTATTTATAATGCTCTGTTCTGCGTCAGAAATCAAGTAAGGTCTGGATCTTTCTTCAAACATCTCTATTTTATCTACTTCTATCTTTGGGTTAATAAAAATCAAAGTAAATTATTTATATTTTTGTTAAAGCTTAGAAGAAAGGGTGATGAGTAATGATAACTGAGGATGGCTCATCAACTGTGGTTTTCCTGTTTATAAGATTTGTAAAATTATTTATCCTGAAGTCTTACTGGAAGCATTAAAAATGAAATTGCGCTAAAAAGTTTCTGCCTGCTTTATAAAAAACGATTGCCCATTTAAATAATTCATTTCATGAAAAAAATTGTAAAACATTTGCTAAAGTGCTGGGGTTTGGTGATGGCATATTCTCTAGGGCTCACTCTGGGCTAATTTATGCTACACAGACAGAGATTGTCATTGGTAAAGGGGAGTCAGACAACATGACGAGAGTGTGGCTGGCTGTTTAAAAGTCAGGCAGTTCTCTTATTTATATATTTTGGTAGATATCAATTATTTTAGAGTTTGACTCGCTACTTTGCAATGGGACAAGTATTATATATCATTTCCAAGGTAGGAGAACATTTTGTTCAAATACAAATCAAGCTTTCCTTTATGAGTTGACAGACATTATGAACCAAGTGCTGAAAGGATTCTAGAAGCAACTGCCCAGGGGATGTCAAAAGCATGAGAACCAGCCATGTGTCTACTGATCACTCTTCTGTCTTAGACTGATTTATGGACACCAATCAATAAACAATAATGGTCACTAATCAATATCCCACTGGATAATGAATTAAGTATAATTTTCCAGACCTCTCTCTGATTTGGGTGGTTCACTCTACTTTCTCCTGAGCAGATAATGCTATGTTTCTGATCATCTCATTCATCTCTTCATTAACTTAAAATTAAAAGTGATCTTCAGACTGAGGAAGCACATTGACTATAAATGTCATACTAGCATGACAAAAATAAGATCTGAATTTATGGAATATACTTATCTTTTAAATATAGAAGTGATACTCTCAAGGTAAATGATTCTCTTTCAAAAGGTTTCATTGAAAATTGGGGACATAGATAACATATTTCCCAAGAAAACATTCATAGGCCAATAGAATTACCAAACATAAGCAAGGAAATTAGGACAGTTACCACTGAATAGAAAGCTGTGGCCTGATTATGGCATAGTCATTTAAAGCTATCAAAAAATTGGTTTCTTATTGACTGACATCATTATTTATGAGCTATGATTACAGGTATACTTTTCTGCTGAAAACATAAATTTTAAAATTCTACAACTAGGGTTTAAAATATGATCCTTTTATCATTGAATTATATAAAGTAAAAAACACAATTTATCAAGGCTCTAAAGTCTAAGATGTCTTAACAAAAGACAGAATGCCTTTCCTTTGTTTGATACACAATCATAGATTAATTTATTTTTCTTTTAGAGGAAGAAGGCATGCAGGAATGAAGGCAAGTGGGCAGGCAGGAACAAGTATTTATTTATTTACTTAATTGCTCACCTCAGTCACTCCCCCCAGCCCCGGGTCTTGAACCAGGATCCTTGGGCTGTAGTGGACTATATCACTATCACCTGGAGCTGCAGATGTAACAGACTTAACAACATGAGGGAGCACCAATTTCTAAAAATCCATTGTGTTTTATCTAGGAAGCATAATAATATTTTAGTACTCTAAGATGAGATTTTACCCAAAAAAGTCAAGATTTTAATCAAATTAATTCTAAAGCAGTATTAGACATTGAAATAATAGTTAAGTATATTTTAGTGTTTTCTTAGATCTTTTTTGTCTTTATGTCATGTTATGGATGGCCAGCGTTTGCAACTCTACTGCTTTCTTTTACTCAATAAAAAAGACTATTTTCAATTTGTTACACTTTGCTTATTTTATGTTCCTTTTAACAGTGATAGTCATTGACTCATTGTAATAAAATCAGATGATCATAAATTTCTTTCAGGAATTGTATTCCTTATACACTGTGGTTTATTTGGAAGCTATTTTGTAATAACATACTAATCAATATCCCACTGTATAAAGAATTAAGCACAGAACCCCAGTTCCCAGGATGTAATTATTCAGGTTATAATATAACAAACAATAAAAACACTGGAAAAGCAGCTTGAAAAGAAGTTATAGCAAGAAAATAAAAAAAAAATTCTTGCTAAAAGTCCTTTTATTTTCAAGAGACTTTCTGAAGTCTTAAATTATGCTGAGCGGAGAGAAGTATAATAAAACCTGAGAGCAGAAGTCTATGTCTGAGTTCATTTAAGATGCAGAACATTTGCACAACTGTATTCAAAGTGTTATATGTAACATGAACTCCTTTCAACCCAAGAGAAACATTTGGAAAGCTGAGCAATATAAAAACAGACAACTGCAATATTCTTACCATGTACCACACACACAGCACGTGGGGAGAGAGGAACTGTGTACCATGCACTCTATTAGGTTGGTGAGTATAAACTCAGAAATTTGAAATAGTGTTATTAGTCAAACACTAACCAAAATAAAAACATCTCTCTGAGTGTTAGCTATACCTTCTCATTGGCTTTGAGGGTGGCTAACCTTTTTTCTAT
This sequence comes from Solenodon paradoxus, assembly GCA_004363575.1. NCBI lineage: Eukaryota > Metazoa > Chordata > Mammalia > Eulipotyphla > Solenodontidae > Solenodon > Solenodon paradoxus. Next base: position 239,707 of record RJWH01001244.1, on the reverse strand, counting down.
TTCAATCTCATCAGAAATGTAAAAACAAAAGAAAAAAAAAGTTATATACCAACTAGATAAATCACTATGCTAGCCTTTTAGGAAAATTCAAAGACCTAGCAAATATAGTCCCTGACTTCAAAAAGAATCATAATAGAGATATTTCATATATGGCTGCAACTCAGAGGAAGGGCTTCACAAGTGAGAAAACAGTATTTTTTAGGAGTTTAAGTCCCTGGACTAGACAGTCGTCAGGTATGTCTGCACTTAGAATCATCTGGAGAGCTCAAAAATATATTGAGTTGCCTGCTCAGAAAACCTGATTAATATGTCTAGGGGGTTAGGAACTTTTAAAAGTCACTTGAAGTAATTTTTTATTCAGACAATCTTAAAAATAATTGCTCCAGGTCCTTCATTTTTTTAGGGGTGCTCCATCAGTGGTGATTTTACCCCCAACCCACGGGCCATTGGGCAATATCTGGAAACATACTTGGTTGTTACAACTAGGATAGTGCTGCAGGAATTCATGGATTAGAAAAGAGAAATGGTGGTGAATATCCTATAATGGGGCCACAGGACAGCCCCTAGAGCAGAAATTTATCAGGCAGTAATGTAAAAGCGCCAAGGTAAGAAATCCTGATTCATTCATTCCCTCATGAAATAAAAGCCACAAAGTCCAACTCTTCTAGACACTGTGCTTTGGCTATGGCAATGCAGAAGTAAAAGAAATAGACCGTCTCCTCCAATATTACTCATCCACAAGTAAGGAAAATGAAGCAAACCCAAAGAATTGTACAATATGACAGGAACCCAAGTAGGGCTTATCACAGGGGAATATACAAAACAAGTAAAGCAAAGCCTAAATGTGTCGAATGTGTAAAAGGAGGTTTCCAAAAGGAGGGTAGTTTCCATCAGCATCAACTATTGGTAATGACTGCGACAATGCCAGTTACACTCAAATTTTCTGGGTTCAAATCCTTACTTTGCCACACAAACTAGCTGTACCATTGGACAAGTTACAAAGCCTCACTATGCCTCCATTTTCTCATCTATAAAATAATAGCACTTACATCAAAATGGTAATTGAATGAGTTACTATATGTAAGGGACCACACGTGAAGTTACTAATGTAAAGGACTACATACCCAGCATATAGCAATAACACTTTAGCTACTATCATTATAGTTATTACATTTTTACTGAAGGAGGTATAGAAGTTAGTCAAGTACAAAAGGCAACTACAAGCAAAGGAAAATGAAAGGAAGAAAAAGGTAAAGCATTTTTACTGAACTACACAGAGTCCACTACTGTGAACATGAGTAATAAGTCGGCAAGAATAAAAGGAGAAGTAGGCAAATATAAATAGACTGACAGAAAAACGGTCCAGTTTTTACCCCTCCCTTTATCCATACCCTTTACTATGTGGAATTCTATTTCCTCTTCTGGAAACTTACTCAGAACCAATAAATAAGCTCTATCTATCCTGCTGGATAAGGCGATATGGCCCAATCATTCCATCATCATAGCCTAGAGTCATTCACCACACAACTGCCAGCTAATCACAGATGCAGGTAATCTAGGAAAGGTCAGTTAAGACTGGGCAAGAACAACAATCCTCCCCAGCAGACCTGCAGACTCAAAGACTAAAGCCTTGTTGTTATAAGTCACTGAGTTTTGGGATGGTTTCTTATGAAGCATTCTTGTAGCAACAGATAATTGATTATAGGCTATATTAAATGCTCTGACAAGACGATGGAATTTTTATCTTGAAGTTAATAATGAATCTTTGAGTAATATTTAGCAGGAGAAATTTAAGGAAAAAAAAAATTGGCACCAATGTGACGGAAATTAGAGTGGAGCAAGCCAAGAGTTGCAACTGGAGAGAGAAAAAGAATTTGATGTCAAAGTTGTCATTGGCTATCATTACTAAATGACAAAACATAAGAACTATAAGAAGGCCCCCAATTATATATTGGGAAACAATTCTGCAAATAGCTCCCCCCAAAAAATATCTAGGAAACTTAAATTAAGACCATTTCATGCCCAATTAACCTTTGATTTTTTTGATGGATATAAAAATGGTAAATTCAGGATTAACAATCTAGACACATATGTCTGAATTCAAGCTGGGGTCAGATGGTCATCTTTTGAAATGGTATGGGAAGACTTCTTCAGTGAATGGAAAGGAAACTTCCAAGTTAAATTTCAACTCTTCTTTTCTGGTGTTCTCTTGTAAAGGGGAGGTAGAGTATCTGGAACTATGGTACATTCATTTGTTTATAATAGCCTACCATCAAATTTAGAAGACTACCTTTTTTCTCTGAAACAAGTAAAACATGAATTACAGAAATCAATCTGAAAGGCTTCTGTATACCCATATGGATGACCTTTATAAGATTTATAGATAAAGTATTATTGACCACATTTTATAAATTAGTTAGAAAATATGTGACTCCCAAGACTCTTAGTAAATAAATCAGAATAAAACTAAGGTCTTCAGTATGTTTTTCCCCACTAAATATCAAAGATGGTCTCTTGATTTAGTACTCTACACTTGGCCAGAATATTTTGCTAATTTTAGGAAGTGAGTACTAAGCCTTAACCTAAATTATAAACATTGGTGTGCTTTCTGTTCTCAGATCATTGTTAATTCTATCTCTATTTCAATGTGATCAATTCTTATTTTAATCTATTTAGGTTTTTTTCTTTAACTTGTAAGTTTTCTCTTGCATTTCTGCCATTCAATCTTCTTCAGAAAGTAAATCTATTACTTTTTCAATCAAATTTCTAAACCTTGTATTCATAGTCAGTTTCTACATGGAACACAAACCTCAACCATTTGAGTGCCTTTAGAATTTCAGTATGCAATCAAAAGTAATTTCTCCATATATTAGGTTTATTTTAATGCCTCCAAAATGACTATAATAAAACTTTGATACATGTCTAGATTATCTGTTTTGTTGAGTTTTTTTTGACCATGGTTTTCTTTATTACTTTCAAAGTCTTACATAATTTAATACAAACCTCCTTCAAATTACCTGCATCTCGCCTGGTAGCAAGTGATACAAACCATACAAGTAACAGCACATATTTATTCTACTATGGAGAATGGGCTTCCTTTGTATATACAATTTCTCATGGATTAATCTTTATTTTAAAGATGGAGGTTTTCCTTCTTTTTCCAAAATAAAATTTGTAAAGAACTCATACACTTGTCTTCAAAATGTTATTTTCTATTAATTCTTGTTCTCCTTATTTTAGAATCTATATAATACTTAAAAATGAGTTATTAAAAATATCTTGAATAAGAATATTTTAAATATATTTAGAATAAGATAAAAATCAGCAGTGTTTCTATATACTAACAAAATTCTGGAAAATATATTTCTTCTTTTTACAATAAAATCAAAAGTAATAAAATACTTGAGAATAAATTTAAGGAGGTGAAATATCTCTATGCTTCAAAATTACAAGAAACTGATAAAAGAAATAAAAGATAACAGAAATAAGTGGGAAAGAATCCTGTGCTCATGGACTGAAATAATGGTGTAAAATGTCAGTACAACCAAAAGTCATCTGTAGAATCAATACAATTCCTATCAAAATATCAATGACTTTTTTAACAGAAGTAAAGAAACATCCTAAAATTTGTTATCAAAAATGACCCCAAATAGTCAAAACTTGAGTAAGCAAAACAGAGCTGGACATATCGTATTTTCTCATTTCAATCTATATGACTATAGGTATCAAAACAGTATGGTACTTGCATAAAGAGAGAAAAATAAACCAATGGAACAAAACCAAGGGTCAAGAAATAAACCCATATATATATATACAACCAACATGTATTTGACAAGAGAACAAAGAATATTCAATGAAGAAAAGACAGTCTCTTCAATAAGTGGTGCTAGGATAATTGGATATTCACATGTAAAAGAATAAAACTGTACAACTTTCTTATGCTACTGATAAAAACTAAGTTAAAATGGACCACAGATCAAAATTAAGACCTGAAGCCATAATTCTCCTAGAAGAAAACATAGGAACTATTTGGTGAGTCTTGGTAATGATTTTGGGGTACAACACTGAAAGCACAAGCAACAAAATAAAAATAACACCAAAGCTCTGCACAGCAAAAGAAACCATCAACAGAATAAAAAGACAACTTACAGAATGGAAACAAAATACTTGCAAGCTGATAGGGCTAATATCTAGAATATGCAATCAATTCACATAATTCAATAGCAAAGAAACAAAAATAAATAAACCACTGAAAAACAGGCACAGAACCTGAATAGACATTTTTCTAGGGAAAAATCTATGAAATGTCAACAGGTATTTGAAAAGATGCTCAAAATCACTAGTCAGTAGGGAACTGCAAATTAAAACAATGATGAGACATCATCACACATTTGTTAGAATAGAATTATAAATTGGTAAAGTAACTATGAAAAACAATATAGAGGTTCCTTAAAAAAATTGAAAAGAGAAACACCATATGATTCTACTTCTGGATAATTATCTGAAGAAAAAAATTTAATACCACTTTTCAGTAACTTGAAAAGACACCTGCGTCCCTATGTTCATAGCAGCATTATTTACAATAGCCAAGTCATGGAAACAACTTATGTACATTGAAACATAAGTGGGTAAATTTCAGAATATATATGAATATTATACAGCCATATAAAAAAACCCTAAATAAGTCCTATTATTGACAAAAGCATGGATGGAACTTGAAGAAATGATACTATGTGAAATAAGTCAATCAGAAAAAGACAAATACCTTACGACTTCTTCTATATGTTGAATCTATCTAAAAAAGAAAAACAAGAAAAATCAAACTCATAGAAAAATATCAGACTTGTGGTTTATCAGACGCAGAAGGCAGGAAGAACTGGAGGGAGATAGTCAAAAGGTACAATCTTCCAGTTATAAGATAAATGAGTACTAGGAAAGTAATGCACAACATTATGTGCATAATTAACACTGCTGTATGATATATAACAAAGTTAAGAAAGTATATCCTCTAAAAATTCTCATCACAAGGAGAAAATATCTTCTCTTTTCATCTGTATGAGAAAATGGATGTTAGCTGACTTCAATGTGGTAATCACAATATATGTAAATCAAATCATGCGCTGTACATCTTAAATTTATTCAGTGATGTATGTCAATCAGTTTTCAATAAAAATGGAAAAATAATATATACAATAAATTTGCAAGACCTAGAAATATTATTTTCAAGTTAGTATTATAATCATCAAAGTTATTTATAGTTACTTAAGATCATGAATAAAATAAGAGAATTAGAGAGCTATAATATAAAGAATATAGCAAGTTACTGCCTGCCTTCAAGTTAAATTTTAATTATAAAAGCAATATATATATAGTATGTGTGTGTGTGTGTGTTTGTGTGTGTGTGTGTACACAAAATACAATTTGGAGAAAAGTTGGAGAAAAAAATCAAACTGATAAGATGGCAGCAGTTGGAGTCATTCCTTGAATGTCATCTGGGGTAGATGTAGGATTATTCTAGAGATATTAGTGGAGAGATCCCTGGCACACCAGCATGCACATGAATACCATCTCAGCATTGGGAAGATCCACAGAGAATGTAGAAGCAAAAGTTTCATTTTGGAAAATGAAAATGTGGGTGTGAAAGGAGGATGTGGGTAGGAAAGGAGGATTCAGCTGCATTTCATGCTATTGGTGACTTTGGCTCCAAAAACTGGCAATTTTGAATACAGCCAAGTGCCAGCAGAGTGTCAGGAGGGAGAAATGAGAATTTGGCTTGAGGGAATTCCAAAAACAGGGACTCAGATGCAGCACAGTTAGGAGCACGAAGGAGGTAAATGTACTGCTCCCTTTCTACCTCTTGGGATTGGGGCTCCATTGGAGGGGTACTCCAAGGACACAGTCTGTGAAATGCTAGACACATTTCTGGCAGCCTGAAGAGGAAATCTCATAGGAGTGCTGTCAGCAGAATCAAATCCCCCTACCCCAGCCATCCAGCAACAGATGCCCTTTTCCCCCCACCTAGCAGCTTTCCTTACTACTCTGTGTGTTCCTCCCCAAGCCAGGAGCCATCTTCCACTCCTCACACAGCAAAAAATATACTACAGAAGCCTATAAGTTAACTGACAAAAACATAGAATAAAATTAGTGCATACCCTGGCAAAAAGACAAAAAAAGCAGTAGCCCTTCAACAAGAACCCATACCATGGGAGGAAAAGAACACAACATACTTTGAAGCCTCAAGATATTATGAAGAAATAAGAAATGACAGCTCATCAGAATCCAATTTCAAAAACATGGAACATTGGTTTTGTTTAACAGAAAAAGAAATCAAAGTGGCAATCATAAAGAAAGAGGTAAAAGAAAACTCAGAAAACAAGTCAAGGAGCTCAAAAATACAATTAGGAAGCAGAGACAGAAAATTAAGTTCCACAAAAGAAATAACAGAAATACAGGAAGTAAAGGAGGCAATAAATGAGATCAAGAATAATAAAGAAAGCTATGGGAATAAAATAAACAAAATGGAGGAAAGATCAATGATCTAGAGAAGAGTAATGTATAAAGGAGTCAGGTGGAAGAAGAAAGAGAAATTAAATGTAAAAATACACTCAGACAGCTATTTGACACCATTCAGAAAGGCAACATTAAGAATAATGGGTATACCAGGAGTTGAAGAGAAAAGGAAGGGAACAGAGAACGTATTCCAAGACAATTGCTGAAAACTCTGCAAACCTAGGAAAGGAAATTAACATACAAATCAATGAAACCAATAGAACACCCAGTTATATAAATGCAAAAAAACAGACAAACAAAAAAACCCCACACCAAGACAAACAATTGTGAAACTATCAAAGTACAAGACAAAGAGAATTCTAAATGTGACTAGAGTTTAAAAAGTAACATATAAAGGTACTCCCATGAGGCCATCTTTAGATTTCTCAGCAGAAAGCATCAGGACAGGAGAAAATAGAATGCTATTTCAAAATACTCCAAGATAAAAAACTTCCAGCCAAGAATACTATATCCTGCAAAGCTCTCTCTCAAATTCAAGGGATAAATAAAGGTTTTTTACAAAAAACAAAAGCTGAAAGATTTTCTGCCACAAGACCTCTTCTAGAAGAGGAGGCTTAAAAGAAGCTCTCCTATCTAAACCAGAGAGAGAGAAAAATTACAAAATCAGAAAACAAAAATCAAATGGCAGTAACAAGTCCTCAAATATCAATAATCACCTTAAATGTAAATGGACTAAACTCACCAATTAAAAGGCACAAAGTGACAAAAAAAGATTAAGAAACAAAATGCAAATTCTTGCTACTTGCAAGAAACACACCTAATCTAAAGACAAACAGACATAAAGTGAAGGGATACAGAATGTTACCCCAAGACAACAGTAAATCTAAAAAGAAGGAACTGCTACAGTTATCTCAGATACAGTAAACTTCCAACAAAAAAAGGTAAAAAAAAAGATGGCAATTATATAATGACAAAGGGATCAATACAACATAAAGACATAAAAAATAACTTGTGAATTCACCCAACAGAGGAGCACCAAAATGTATCAAATATTAACAGATCTTAATAGAAACACTGATAGCAACACAATAATAACAGGGGACTTTAATAATCCATTTTCAGTAAAAGATAGATCATTTAGACAGAAAAATTCAAAAAAAGAAACAAGATCTTTAAACAACAAATTAGAAGATGAACTTATAGAAATATATAGAGTATTTCACCCAAAACAGAAGACTACATATTGTTTTCAAGTGCTCATGGAACATTCTCAAGGATAGAACATATGTTGAGACACAAAGCAAGTATCAATAAATTTTCAAATACTGAAATTTTATCTAGCAACTTTTGAGATCACTACAACATCAAACTAAAAATCAACCAAAAGAGGAAGGAAATGAAAACTATAAAAGAATAGAGAATAAACAACATATTATTAACAACCATTGGGTAAAGGACAAAATCAAGATGAAATTTTAAAATACCTGTAGTCCAATGAAAATGAATACATGACATATATCAGAATCTCTAGGATATTCAAAAGTAGTAATAAGAGGGAAATTTATAGTAAAGCAATACTACTTCAGGAAACAAGAAGAAACACAGATAAAAGATCAAACCTGAAATAACCACAAATGAAAAACCTGAAACCACAAATAAAAAACCTAAACCTTAAAGAAACTAGAAAAAGACAAAGAAATCATAATCTAATGGAAGGAAAGAAATAATAAAACTTTGAGCAAAATTAAATGAAATAGACATCAGAAACACTATCCAAAAATCAATGAAACCAAAAACTAATTTTTTGAAAGAATAAACAAAATAGGCCACTAGCCAAAATCATAAAAGAGAAACAGAAAACACAAATAAATAAAATCAGAAATGAAAGAAGAATCATAATAGATGCAGCAGAAATATAGAGTACCATAGAGAATATTATATACAAATACATGGCAAAAAATTGGATAACCTAGAAGAAATGAACACATTCTTTGAAACATACAACATCCCAAGACTAAACCAGGAAGAAATAGCATGAGCAGATGATCACAAGCAAAGAAACTGAAACAGCAATCAAAAATCTCCCCACAAGCAAAAGCCCTAGACCAGATGATTTCACTGGTGAATTCTACCAAACACACAAAGGAAGAAAACCAATCCTTCTTAAACTAGTCAAAAATGAAGAAGATGGAAAACCATAAAACGCTGTTATGATGCCAATACTATGCTGATTCTAAAACCAGAAAAAGCAACAAAAAAGCAAATTTGAGACCTACAACTTAGATGAATTTGATGCAAAAACCCTCAACAAAACACTAGCAAACTGAATTAAACAGCACATTAAATGAATCATATACCATGACCAAGTGGGATTTATTCCCAGATCATAATCTTTATGTTTATGACTCAACATAATAAATCAATGTTATATACTACATGAACAAAAAGGGGCAAATGATCATCTCAATAGATGCATAACAAGCATTTGACAAGATTAAACACCCTTTTATACTAAAAACCCTCCAAAAAATGAGGATAGATGGAATGTACTTCAGCATAATAAAGGCTATCTATGACAAACCCACAGCCAACATTGTACTCAATGGAGAAAAAGTGAAATATTTTCCTCTAAGATCAAGAGGTAACAAGACAAGGATATCCACTTTCTTCGCTATTTAATATAATGCTAGAAGAACTGACCGGTGCAATCTGACAAGAAAAAGATATAGAAGTTATCCAAATAGCAAGGGAAAAAGTGAAATTATCACTATTTGCAGGTGGCATGATAACATACATAGAGAACCCCCAACAACTCAAGGAAAAAGTAGTACTAGAAATTTTTTTACATACAGTAAAGTGGCAGACTAAAAAATTAATATTAAAAAATCTGTTGCATTTCTATATGAAATTGCAGGAGAACTGGAAAATAATACTATTCACAATTATATCAAAAAATAAATAAATATCTTAGAGTAAACTTAACCAAAGAAGTGCAAGACCTATACTCTAAAAAAAAACTGTAAGATATTGTTAAAAGAAACAGAAGATGACACAAAGATAGAAAGATATTCCATGCTCATGAATTGGAAGAATCAGCATAGTTAAAATGACCGAATTACCTAACGCAATATACTGAATTAATGCTATCCCATCAAAATTTCAGACATTCTTCATAGACATAGAACAAAAAATCATGACATTTATATGGAATTATAAGAGACCCAGGATAGCAAAAATAATCCTGAGGGAAAAAAAACAAAAGTGAAGGTGCCATGCTCCCTGACTTCAAACACTACTACAAAGCAATAATAATCATGACAGCATGGTATTGAAACTGAAACAGAAATACAGATCAATGTAACAAAAGTGAAAGCCCAGAAAGAAACCCATGCATATATTGACATCTAATTTTCTACAAAGGATCCAAAAACTTCAATAAATGTTGCTGGGAATACTGGACAGCAACATGCAAAAGGCTGAAACTAATCTACTACCTAACACTATACATAAAAATTAACTCAAAATGGATTAAAGACTTAGATGTAAGACATAAAACTATAAAATATGTAGAAGAAAACACTACGGGACATTGTCCTAAGAGATGTCTTTGGAAATTCAACTCTAACAGCAAGGAAAATAAAATCCAAAACAAAAAAATATGCTTATATATGCTTATTACATTAAACTAAAAGGATTCTCCATAGGGAAAGAAACTTGTGTGAAAACAAAAAAGACATCCTGCTGAATGGAAAACAACGCAGCCATCGAAAAGGAGAAATGAACTAAAATGAACTAAATCAAGTAATAATAGATATTTATTAGGGGGGGAAGCAAATCAGAGGGTGCAGGAAAAGATGAGGAGGGGAGGTCAAACTGGGTGAAGGGGATTAATTATACAGTGAAGGAAAAAGGAAATATTCATAAACCTACTGCATTACATTATAGATATAAATTTGCTATCATGTATATCACACCTAGTTAATGTTAAAAAATGATACTCCTTCAATAAAATAAATTAAAATAATGGCACTGTCTTTGGAATTAAGATCAAAAAGTGTAATGGCAATTACTAAGGAATTACTAATTATTTTTCTAGTCCTCTTTCAATAAATACATGTATGCAATTGATTTGGTACATTTCCAGGTCTATAACTTTTTATTTAAAATTACATTAGTATTATCCCATATTGAGTATTTGATTCAAATAACATGTGTTGAGTATTTACGGTATCAGATTCTATGCTAAGATATTCGTGTAAGTAGTTACATTTATTTACCACAACCACCTTTAAAATATTGCCCTAATTTTGCAATTACTGTCTTAATTTTACAAAGAGAGAAACTTCATGGTGATATTATCATAAGATTAGCATATTTTAAAACATATTCTTTGGAAGAATTAACTATGGTGCATATTAAAAATGTAAATTCATGTAACTTCACTCCTTGAATTAAAATCTCTGAGGAATTACAAATTCAAACAGCAAACCAAGTGATTTTTTTCTGCTCTGCTGAAGTATAAGAGATATTGCCTCTTTTTAATACTTAAATAATACATAATCGATGCCATATGTACACCATTTCAGTCATTTTTACTTAGAACCATGTATCAAGACATGAAAATCTTACATATGATTAGGTTAGGGAGATCTAAAGAAAATCATCCTGGGGGAGAAAATAAATGAGACTACTATTTCCACCTGAGCTCCTTTTAAGGCAGTCAAATTGTACTGCAATCCTCCCAGCATAGTCTCCATCATAATGTAGTTTATCCCAACTTGCAAAATAATTTAAAATTTTGTTGACTTCTACTTAAATTCTTTATCTAGTTGGTGTGGCTGCCTGCTGTATTCTCTTGAGATTAAAAGTAGTTGACAACCAAAGCAGTGATCATGGAAATTTCTCACCAGCTTTTTCTAACTTGACTGAGAAAAGTTAATTCCTTCAGAAATTTAGTAGTGTTTTGTCCAGGACAATGTGTTACTTCTGGAACTGCCCAACTCCCTGTACACACAAATACATGCAAGACACCCCAATATTTGCTATATTGTCCATATATTATAGAGGAGTCTATACAAGTGTGTGAAAGTGATTCTTTTAAAAGTGTTTTATAATATATTTCATCTGAAAGGAGATCACGCCCTTACTTTAGCCCCCAACCTAAGTTATGGTTTCCTATAGAGCAATTTCAGAATAATATCCAATAAATCTTGTGATGTAATTGATTGCTTTATCTTAGCACAGTTTGGAGGCTGTTGCCGATTCAATTTAGTACTAGAAGTCAGCAGGCTATCTCAGCTCATTGGTCTTTCTTTTATTCCTCCAGTTGGGTTGGGCATGTACTTCCTGATGACACTTCAAACCTTGTGATATCAGCATTAACACCAACAGTTATACCAAAAGTAACAGGATCGCTCAGCAAATTCTGTGGCATCTTTGTTCCTGAAATGCTCATCACCAACCAACTGTATCACAAGGCCGTTACTGAGTATGTACAGTAGAACACAGCACCTTTAGTTACAAATTATTTTAGAACATAACTCTCATCTTGATTCTTAATTTTAAATCACTTAAGTGAAAAACATAAGAAAATATTTCTAAGTACTTAGGCAATTTCTTTTCTGTGCCCTGAGTGACTAGGAATAAATGTCATTTCTATTATTGCAGAAAGAAGTCTGAGATTATGTAGATCTTTTTTTCTTGATACATATAATGATTGCAGAATTATCTTTATTATTTTATAACTAAAATGTTCTTCTTTAATATTACTGGGTCCAAATCCTTACTTAGACTTTGCAAAAAGTATAATGAGCATTTCCAAAATGCAAATCAAATTTGTTGATTCAACTATTTCTTGGTTGGGAAAAATTTTTTCCATTATGTTTTAAACATTGCTTCCACTTATCATAACTTCTATCGTTCCTTCTAATTCTGTAACAGAACATCAGATTATCATAGAAAAGATATGGTGTTCCATTCCCTACATATGTATCATGCTTTAGGTCTACTATGGCTGACAAATATACTTTCAAAACCAGTATTCTTTATATAACTCGTGAAATATTTATAAATACTGCAAAATAAGCATTACAATTTCAAAAAATGTTTTCAAAGCAATCAAAAACCTTTGACTTGGACTTTTTGAGTCCATACGAAAGTGTACAAGGAGTTTAAGTAATTTTGATGAATATGAGATTTGCTGTTACTTCTCAGTATATTAAAATGTCTATTTTAAATGACTCAATATCACTGTCACTATGTAGCCATTTAGGTCATCAAACAGAACAAATTGGCACTTCGATCAAAATCCTTATTTACGATCTAGCTAAGTTTGATAAATATCTCTTATTAGAGAATAAATAACTTTATCAGTCCAGGAGGAGGCAACTTATTATACAGGCAAATTTTTCATTCCTGCTCAAAGAAATCTAAGTAATAAATGTCCTTGCAAATATTGTCAGTCTTGATATATATAGTTATGAATGTGCAATAAAACAAATTAACAGAGCCTCTCACTTCACATCTGCTAACAAGGAGTTTATAGTTCTTAATTTATTTTGTTTTCAAAAAGAAATAACTTATGAGAGACTATATTTGCATCCCTGTAATTCTTAGTTGTGATCATTTTCTCTGGCCCTTAGAGTTAAGTAGCAGAAAGTAGTTCAAGATATTCTTGAGAGCTAAAAACAAAAATAGATAATTTGGCAACCAAATGGTAATTTAAAGTTCTAGATTTTTACTAGAACAAAATATTCTTCACACCAAACAAAAATAGCTCAGTTGTCATTTTACATGGTCTATCCTTGGTGAGCAAAGGCAACCTTTTTGGAACTTCACTTCGCAAAAAAAAAATAAAAACATCTCATTTTCAGTGATATCAATGGCTGTGCTATAAAACAAGACAACCTAAGCAAACTTTCAAGCAGTAAAGAGAATTTAGAGAACACTATATGCTACATCTTGCACACAGAGAACTATATTAGGATTCTGAGAAAGGATTATAATACGAAAAATGTATTAAACTCAATATGTCTTAAATACACAACACTTTGATCACATGCTCAGTAATAACCTGAGGAAAATTATTTCATGAAACATTGGTTTTTGAAAATCTGGTTAATGGTTAAACTAATTGGCATGTCCAAACTGGGTAACTGAAAAGAACTTAAGGGTTTATTTACAAAGTTGCGGCTAAGATTAGAGAAGCAGAAGATGCTTTAGTTTCCAAGACCTAGTAACATCAGTGGACAAGTAGTAAAGACTAGAACCCAGTGAAGGGGGCTACTATATGGAGTTGTGGTCCTTGGTGGATGAATCTATTTAAATGGATGAAATACTGGGCTGTAAATCTGTAAATATCCAGGTCACTCTTTTCTTACCTATCATTGGTCTCCTTTGGCCAAACTCTAGAGCAGCCAGAGAGGAATGGACATAATGTAAACATCCATGGGCAGGATCTATAAAAGGTTAAATGGTGACTCCACATGGGAAAATACCCAACATATTCATAATACAGCTGAAATCTATTCCATAGGATTTGTTCTTTAACTCTAGGTGGAGTACATATTATTCGGTTTTTTTTCTGACATAGAGACACTGTTATTGAAATATTTGCTTGTCAATATTTACTTGGCTTCTACTACAATAGAAAAAGAAAAACACAAGATCCCAAAAGAGGTGACGGGCAAGAAGGAACAAGAGAAAAGTAAATATTCAAACTAAAATGAAATTTAATTAGGGCTATAGTAAAAGTATGACTTATTGACAGATTATGGGATGGAGGGAATAACTAACTCTACCTGGGAAAGCTAAAAGCGACTAGAGAGGAGTGATATTTGAACTGAGCTGTGAATAATGAATAAAATATTTCCTAGGTATAGAAACTGGCAAAGTCAGGGAGTCCCTTTCTAGCAGAGAAAACACTATGTGCTAAGGTAGGAATGTGTGCAAAGACAGGTACATTTTGTGCAGGGATTGATAAATTCTGAATTGATTATTCAAGGCATGTTATAAAGCTATGGTAGGTAAAAATGAGAAAATTAGGGACTTGGTATAATTATAGGACTCTGGAATTTGTTCTTATCCTTAAAAACATTACATGTTATCACAAAGAAAAAATTAGAGACTACTAGCTATCTGCACAACAACCCCAAATTGATTTTTTTCTTATTCAATCCTGCTTTTCTGAGGTTAGGGGTTGCTCTTGAGGCTGCTGAGAACAATGTTTTATTTTTAGCTAAGATAATTGCAACATGATCAGTTCAATATAACTTTAGTTTGTGGTATCTGAAAATTGTGCCCATTCAAGCAATATAAAAGAATCTACTAGAAAAGGACAATCCAGACAGTTCCATTAGCAGGCTTACTTTATGATAAATACCACTGTGGTTGTACTAGATAATAACTGGCAAGAGCAAACTATACAAATGCTGCCCTACATGGTTTACATAAGTCCTGAGTGCCAGTTTGCATAGAAACTTAATTCCCCTCCACTGCCTTGTCCAAAACTATTTGCCAATTAACTTTAAAACAAAATAAGCTTTCCAATATAAGATGTCAGGGCACAACCTAACTTTGGGGGGCATTTGTGAATCGCTTCCCTTTCTCTTCCTGATTATAATCAGATCAAACTGTGAATGAACCATTCTGAGTTATTGTGTGCAATGAACCAAAGAAATAGAAATATGTCTGTGGGATAAAAGGGCATTCTCCTGAGATATTTTTGAATTTCTATCCTGTGTGATCTTCTCAGCTCAATCTTTAGAACTTCAAAAACAGTAGCAAGTATTCCAATCCTTTGCCTAAAATGTATTTCCTCTGACTAAGGCTCTGTCTTGTCCACCAAATAGTCTTAGGGCACCAATACATAATGTTTTTTCAATTCAAAACACTATTTTCAATACATGTACACCAGAGTACCTTTCAGATTCTTTAAATTCATTTGCATTGTTGCTTTGTTTGCTTAACTGAGATTGTTTTGACCTAGATAGCTGTTCCCCACTCCCCATTTGCTTCATATGGTGAAATCTTTCTCTTTGTTCAGTTCTCGGTTAAGGTGTGACCTATTCTCCTAGCTCCATGCACACTACCCATCTCATATGCCTCTGTATTTACTCAGAATAGTTTTTATATCAACACTATAATTATTTATTAACATTTCTGACTCCCTCCCTAGTCGGTGGCTCCTTAATCTCAGGAACTATTTCTAACATATTTTTGCAATCCTAGAAAATAGTAAATGAATATGTAATAGATTGAAGTTATCTTTATAAAAACTTGCAACCAGTTGAAAGAATATCCAACTCTATTTTTCCAGTTCTAATCCAATGCCAAATTCTTATCCCAAGAAATCAATCAAGAGGAGCACCATGGAAAGAAAATAGGAGTATGAAGATAAGTGGCTCTAAGTAATAACAGTTTCAGAGACTGAAATAAACTTTACTTCAACCTCAAACTAGTTTCATGCATCTTGAACTCAAAATTCTCCTCCAAAGAGACTTGAGACTGCCATCCACTTCAAGTCAAATTCTCATCTGTCATGGGTTGAATTGTGTGCTCCCAACAAAAAGATAGGTTGGGATAGCTCTAGTTTCTCATAATGTGGCTTTATTTGGCTATAGGGTATTTCATAGGCAATCAAATAAAAATAAGGCCATTAGTGTAGACTCTAATTCGATATGATGAGTGCTCTAATTAAAAGGGGAAGTTTTGACTTCAGAGTCAGACATTCACACAGGAAGAATGCCATGTGAAGATTACAGTTATAATGCCACAATAAGGAACTCCCTGGAACTAGGAGAAAGACCAGGAACAGTACTCAAAGCATGACCCTGCCAACACCTTGATATCAGATTACTAGCCTTCAGAATTGCGAGACAATCGTATTTGTTGTTTAAGCCACTCACTCTTTTGTAATTTATTTGACAGCACTACAAACCAATATACCATCTTTTCTCTTCCAGCTTTGACCTGAGGGTGGCCATAGTTATGGAACTGTTAAGTGTTTAATGTTCAAATATATAAAGAATTCCATACAACTCAATACAAAGAAATAAATGATCCATTCAAAATGGGCTAAGCAGCTGAGCAAATATTTTTCCAAGAAGACATACAGATGACCAACAAGGTATATAAAAAAGGTAATCAACTTCACTAATCAATGGGGAAGCAGAAAAATCCAAACCACAACGAAATATCGCCTATCACCTGTTAGAACAACTATTATCAAAAAGACAGGAAATATAGCAAAAGACATGGATAAAGGGAACACCTATGCATTGCTGATGGGAAGGTCAGTTGGTCCAACAACTATAAAAAACGGTATAGTGTTATCTTTAAAAACTGAAATAGAAGCTATATGATCCAACTATTTCATTTCTGGGTATTTATTTAAAGAAAAATCAAACACTAACTTGACATGATACACCCCTCTCCATATTCATTGCAGCACCATTTATAATAGCCAAGTTGTGGAAACAAACTAAGTTGCCATTGACAGATCAATAAAGAAAATATGATAATGTGTGCTGGTCTATTATTCAGCCATAAAAAAATAAATGCTGCCACTTTCAATGGCATGGGTATAGAATCTGAGGGCATTATGCTGTGATATAAACCAAACACAGGAATACTATATGATTTTACTTATATGTGGATTCTAAAAGAAACAACAACAAAAAATACATGAATTGAGATACAGAGAACAGATTGGTGGTTGCCAGAAGCAGAAAGTAGAAGATGGGGGAGATATATAAAGGGAATCAGAAGGTACAAACTTGCAAGACTTAAAAATAAATAGAGATGTAATGTGTAGCAGTGTAACTATAATCAACACTACATACAGGCGTACCTTATTTTATTGTGCTTTGCTTTATTATTTTGTTTTGTTTTTTATAAATGGAAGCTTTGTGGCAACCCTGTGTCAAATAAGTCTAAGAATGCCATTTTTCTAACGTGCTCATTTGTGTTTCTGTTATATTTTGATAATTCTCCCAATATTTCTATTTTATTATTATTATGTCTTACAGTGATTTGTATTCAGTGATAATCTGATGTTACTATTAGAATTTGGGGGGGACACCATGAACTGTGCCCACAGAAGACGACAAACATAAATGGTAAAATATATGTGCTCCAACTGTTCCACTAACCATTCACTCCTTGTCTCTCTCTTCCTCTCCTCAGACTTTCTTATTCTGAGAAACACTAACATTAAAATTAGGCCAACTAGTAGGCCTACCATGACTTCTACATGTTTAAATGAAAAGAGAGTCACATAACTCTTACTTTACAACAAAAACTAGAAATGTTTAAGCCTAGTGAGGAAGGCATGTCAAAAACTGAGACAGGCTGAAATCTTAGCTTTCTGCACCAAACAGGTAGCCAAGTTGTGAATGCAAACAAAAAACTCTTGAGTGACATTAAAAGTGCTACTCCAGTGAGCATACAAAGTGATAAGAAAATGAAACAGCCTTAGTGCTAATATGGAAAATGCTTTAATGGTCTAGATAAAAGATCAAACCAGCCATGACATTCTCTTAAGCTACACCTTAATCCAGAGCAAGATTTAACTCCCTTCAATTCTATGAAGGTTGAGAAGAGTCAGAAAACTGCAGAAGAAAAGTTTGAAGCTAGGACAGGTTGATTCATAAGATTTAAAGAAAAGTATCTGTCACCATAACATGAAAGTGCAAGATAAAGCAACCAAATGGTGACACAGAAGTTGTACCAACTTATTTAGAATATCTAGCTAAAGATCACTGATGAAGGTGACTACCTTCAACAGATTTCATTGCAGAAAAAAACAAGTTTATATTGGAAGATGCTATTGAGAACTTTCATAGCTAGAGAGAAGTCAATGTCTAAATTTAAAGATTCAAAGGACAGGCTGACACTCTTGTTAGGAACTAATGCAGACTTTCAATTGAAGTCAATCCTCATTTACCATTTGAAAAATCCTACCCAGTTTAAGAATTATGCAAAATTCCTCAGTTGATGTTCCATAAATGGAACAATAAAGCCTGAATGAAAACACATCTGTTTAGAGCATGGTTTACTAAATATTTTAAGTCTATTACTGATATTTACTGCCCAGATAGAAAAGATTCCTTTCAGAATATTACTGCTCATTGAGTGGACCTGGTTACCCAGAAAAACTAATGGAGATGTACAGGGAGATTAAATTTACTTCTATATCTGATAAAACAACATCAATTCTGAAGACTATGAACTAGGGACTAATTTTTGCTTTCACGTCTTTAAGAAATTCATTTGTAAGGTTACAGATTGTAAGGTTATAGATTTGATCTCTCTGATAAATCTGGCAAATTAAATTGAAAATCTTCTGGAAAGGATTTGCCATTCCAGATGCTATTAAAAATGTGATTGATGAGAGGAGTTAAAAATATCAACATGAATAGAAGTTCAGAAGAAGTTAATTCCAATCCTCATGAATAGGGGGTATAAAAGGGGCATAAAGGGGTATAAAAACTCAGTGAAGAAAGTGACTGTAGTGGTAGAAATAGCAAGATAACTAGAATTAGAAATGGAGCCTGGAGGTGTTACTGAATTGCTGCAATTTCATGTTAAAACTTAAATAGATGAGAAGTGGCTTCTTATAGAAGAACAAACAAAAAAACTGTGGTCACATCAAAATTAATAAGCAAAAGTATATGTAAATTTTTAAAACCAATTCCCAGAGAGAAGTCAATGCCTGAATTTTAAGATTCAAAGGACAGGCAGACACTGTTCTCATCAACCCTCAATGTGACCTAGAGGTATTCAAATTCACCAATGAAATCCTTCACACTTTTGGCTGATGTCCTCCACTCCAACCCCCAATAAAGGCATCTGCCCATGGGTTCTCACTCTTGGCTACCAAGAGCCCACTTCCTAGTCACTCCTCCCATATGAACCTCCACCTCCCTCTTCTAGGACCTACATAATAAATGTTTTAACTTCACATGCATCTCCAAGTGTAATTTCTACAACCCAAGTTGGAGTGATTCTTAAAGCCCCCACAAGGGGAATTTACACTTCCATTTATAGCATAAAAAGTTTGTGTTTCTCCATAATGGCTCAAAATTGTAAACAACCCTACTATCTTTAAACTGAGAAACATGGCATATCATGGTATAGATACTCAATGGAATTCTAAGCAGCTATTATTTTAAAAGATGAAATTGTGTCTTTTGCAACAAACCTGCATGGAAATGTAGGTGATTATTCTAGACGAAAAATTAAATTTTTTAAATATTTTTCAATTTTCTGAGTTTTCTATTGCTCTCAGAAAATGACGAACAGATGGAATTACTAAGATACCAACAAGCAATCTCTATATTTACTGACCTATGAAAAGGAAAAATTATATTAAGACTTAAATATTTCTCTAAATAATTTATATTTCTCTACATTAAATTTTTAAAGCAAATCAAGTCATTTTTGTGGATAAATACTATTCTTCTGTACCTTAATACCAATTAGAAAGATGCATGCAAATTCTAGAGTTGCAAAACTCTTATGTTCTTATTCAAAGACAAAATGAAAAAAGAACTATAAAAGTCCTACTCCATTTCTGAATAAAACTTCTTTCTGGTTTCCCTAGTCCTTTCATTAAAAATAATTTCCCAAATTTTAGATCTCTTTTCTCCTAATTAGTACCCTATTTTAGCAAAAATGCTGACAAATAGAATGATGGGTTCTGCTTAGCCCAAGGATGAGTCTACTTATTTTCTCTCTCTCTCTCTCTCTCTCTCTCTCTCTCTCTCTCTCTCCCCCCTCCTCCCCCCTCCCCTCCATGAAGAGAACAGAATAGATGATAGCAGTAGATATATGCCACAAACAAATAAAAATAAACTCAAGCAGTCTTGTTCTAATGGTTAAAGAAAAATAGCCAATATTAACCATTATTTTCAAAATATTCAACTATTTGAATTCAGCTAAATGGGTTCTGTACATTAGCTGCAGCTACAGTGTGTACTACAATAAGTAATTGATAATGTTATTGTAATTGTCCTTCCATTTGAATAAAAATAATTTTAAAGTATCTGTATTCAGGTAACAAAATTAATCAGGATAATAAATTCAGTTGTGATTCCAGTTTGGTTTTTGGTTCTCTTTTATAATCTGAAGAGCCTTAAATATAAGTGGATATAGATAAGAAAATGGTTTGCATACTAGTACTTCAAAATTTTCTAAATCATTTTATCACACAAACAGGGAAGAAGGAAGATAGCATAATACTAAAACATTTTTGTTTTAGTATCAGCTCATCTAATAGGTACTCCGCATTATGCATAGCTTACATTTTGCTATAAATTTTTTCCATAATGAAAATAAATCACAAAATTCAACAGAAAATAAATTATATTGTCAATATTTATCGAATCCCACTGTTTAGACAAAATATTTGTGATTGATATACGAGGTCGATTTTACTCCAGTAAAACCCTAATGTAAGACTTTAAATGGAGTAAAAAAGGGAGGAAGGGACATTTAGACTTTCATCAGTACAAAATTAATGAAAATGAGAGATGTATACAAATCCGTTTGTTTTGCCTGGAATTTGGCACTTTGGATAACAGTTTTCTGTTCTATTTTAAGCATCAAGGAGACTTCAAAGACAGAAGGAGAAATTCCAATATGATAGTTTGGGGACCAGAGCAGGGATCGAGGGATAGAGTTCATTAGTCTGAACCAAGAAGGGGTCAGGAGACTTCTTGGAGAAGAGGAGTACAATTACCTAACTTCCACCTTTTTCTCTTAAGGAAGGTGATGACCTGATGCCTGAAGTTTCCCCTGGGACCTCACCCTCCTGCTCATGTTCCCCCAGGGTCCCATCACCACTACAGGGGAATAACAGCAGCCTTCCACCCATCCTAATTATCTCCTTATCTGAGATCAGGGGCTGAGCAAAGGCTTAGAGCCAATTGCCAACTGTTTATCATATTCAAATTCACATTATTACTGTATTTTCCTATATTTGGAAGGCTAAATTTAGGAAAAATTCAGGCAGGAATGAAGGTGAACAGGCTGGCTGGCAGGCAAGGAGAAGAGAGGAGGAGAAGGATTTTTATTTAGTTGTACATCTTGGTTGTGCCTGCCCACCCTGGGACACAAACATGGAACCTTGGGATGTATGTGGACTGCATCCAATCCCTCTTCCACCAGGGCACACCTATAAGTGTTTCGTTTTTTTTTTAGCATAGCAAATCTGATGAAGAAAGTTCATCAAGCATAGGAGCAAATGTGGACGTCATAAGTTTCCATGTAAGAATGCCAAATTTTATGTTTACTATATCTTTTACATGAACTACTAAATAAAAGTAATTGTTCACTGCTTATCCCATGCAAGTATACTCCAAACAAGTACAGAATCACACATGCACACAAATTTACTTCTTAAAGAATAACTGTTTAAGAATGAGTTTGAATGTCAATTGTCACTAAAGAGAACAACACTCAAAATTTATACTGTAAGTTTATATTACAATTGTGACAGTGCTAAACCAGATTGCAATGCAACCTTGGTTTTCATCCTGTCACATCAGTGGATCTTGCTTCTCGTGTATAGTCAATCTATACCCATAAAGCACATGCAGGGGGATAAAAAGCATATTCTTCTAACACCTGTCTTGTAAAAGCATAAATATCCCATTGGTTCTACAGTAGGCATTTGAGTATTTCTTCAAAGCTTTTGAGAGTAGATTACTGCCGCTAAGCTATGGTAGGCATATGAAAATAAACCCTCTATCTCTTATGGTCTCCTTCTAAGCTTATTCCTGGAAATGTTTCTCTCTACCCCAAATAAAAGAGAAATGCGGCTTTCTTCTGTTCCAAATAGCAGGATTGGAATAATACAATATTTCTAAGGTTAAGTTAGTTATGAGATAGTTGAGAGTTCATCTAACCCCCAGACTGAAAAAAAGTCTGACAGCTGAGACTTTGAGTTTCTGAAATGTACCTATTGCCCAAAGTCTCTTTTATATCCACAGAATATCTATACAGCCATTAAATCTGAGTTTAAAATTCCACATAGCAACACAGAAGCATCATTTTCCCAGAAAATATAAGCTTCACTAATATAGGTCTTTGCTAAACTGCTCCTTGAGTTTTGCTAACAGTTCTTCAAACTGGAAAACTTTTATTAGTAACTATGAATTTTCCTCTTTTCCTTCAGGGATAGCAATGTATTGAGACAGTGTTATTACAGTCAACACATCTGTTCAACCAAGGCAGAAGCAGCAATTCATGGAGATGTACCTCAAAAAAAAAAAAAAAAAACAACCCTGCATTTTTACATAATTACCCATGGTTTTGTAGTGAAAGTTTTATGATCTCAATCTTACAGATTTATATTGCTACATGGGTGTCACTTTGAATTATTGCTAGATTAATAAAAACCACAAGACCAGGTTTAAGTGGAAAGTTTATAAAAAGTGTTTATGACAGGATCAGTCAGCGCCAGGCAGGATTAAACTTAAACTTTTTATAGTTTGGGATTGAATTGCTTAATGAACCAATCAGCACCTTATTTTCTGCCTTCACTCATACATTTTTTAAATGATTTTCAACTATTAATCATCATTTAGACTCCCACAGATGCTATATGTAAATATGTAAGAAATCTGAACTTTCATGAAGAGAGTTCTGCTTTGTGACTCAAAAGAGAAGAGATCCAGAAAACATCAGCCTAATTATTCAAATATGTCCATGGGATTAAAGCATCATTTTCTCTATGATAAACTTTTAGGACCCAAAACTCAAGTTTGGTCATGAGAATGCTCATATCCCCAAAGATAAAATTTTAGTTGTTGCTAATTGTTCTATTAAAGGCAGATCAAAAGAAATTAGCAAGTTATTCCCTAATAAGCACTTATTGCTGTACATTGACTGTGTCTGGCAACTAAACTACTCAAATGGTAGAGGGGAAGAACACTTTATTACAAACATTTGAGGACCTAACCAAAATAAAAAGTCTTTTAAAAGTACTTAGCATACTAAGGAATTTATCTATTAACTTCAAGAATTCAAATAAGAGAGGTAATGAGTTGTTTTGAATTTTTGCTGTTTTTGTTGTTGCTTTTAAAGGAAGAAGGCAGACATTAAGACAAGCATAAAAGAAGAGAGAGGAGAAAGAAGTATTTTTATTTATTTGTTCATCTTTGTTCACCCCAGCTCTGGGTTCAAGACCCAGAACCTTGGACTTTATATGGTCTACACCCCAGCAGTTGGTTTAGTATCTGAGCCACTAAGGTATGCCATAAGAGTAGTTTTTAAAGATCTTTTAATAAATAATATGTGAAGAATAATATGCTGAAGAACAACAGCATGTCTGTTGACTATATAGATTCAGATAAACAACACAATATTGTCCATTAAAATGAGGCATCTGCATACTCCAATGATGTTTCATGGCAAAACCAGCCTATCCCACACCAGTTGATTGAAACATTCCTCAAATACTTAAAATGCAATATACACAAAAATCATAAAAGTTCCTAACAATCAAAAAGTCATCTTATAAATACTAAATCAATATTTTGAAATCTATAGGATGTTAGATTTGTAGAGCATTTAGTTTTATCAGTGACTTCACTATACCATACAATTTTATCTTCACAAGATGAGGTAATTAAAGCTCAACAAGTTCAATGGACCCATCCAAGTCCCCAAAGAGAGTAAATGACAGAGGTGAACCTTGAGCATATATTTTGGACTGTAAAATCTAAGAACTTTGAACTATGTTCAGTTTTTCCTTATGTTTATAATAGAGATTTTGTTACTTGAAAAGTTTTGCTTAGCTTCATTTACTTCACTAAGTGAATATGCTTTTCTACCTATATTTTAATGTGGTGAAAAAAAGGACTGGGCTTAGTTGGGAATTAGAAAATCAATCCAGATTTTATGACTATAATTACTACACATGGGGCAGCTCACTTTGCCTTCCCAAATATCTCTTTCTACATATATGAGAAAAATCCATGAAGTGTAATAAATTTATTAAGTGTACTGAATCAAATGAGTTAACTGTTAAGGAAGCTGGAAAGCTTCTAGAACTATTAAACCCACATTATTTGTATCTAATCCATCTTCTCCTTAAAAATCCCTGATACCTCACTTTTTTACTAGTACCTACGAAACACTTCTAAATAAGCCACAGTTTCTATACACGCACATATGCATGCATGCACGCATGCACGCACACATACACATCTAATTCAATTTAATTTAATTCAATTAACTAGATAGGTTGAATAATGGTTATTATCATTTTGATGTTTGAGAAACCAATATAAATGTACTGACTAGAGTTAGCAATATAAGTTGCAGTAAGACAGGATATTCTGTCTCTTTTTAAGGTCAATATATTCTACTTTATTTTTATTTGATCAGGACTAGAGTAGGAGAATTGAACCTGGAACCACAATCTTGCTTTCTAAAATCACTCCCTGAGTTCATATCTTGAAAATTCTTATGGGGAATGTTTCTAAAGCAGGTAATTATCAGTCACCAGGATATTCTGTGTCAAAAGCATTCTATAACTTCTTGGTAGATCTAGCAGATATTCATCCAGAAGAGGAATCACTACCTTATCTGTATCAAGACTTGAGAGAAGGTTAAAGAGATATAGACAACATGCAACATCTGACTTTTCCAATATCCTGTTTCAGCCAAAATAAGTGAATCAACTGATATCAAAATTACCAACACCTGCAAGAGAAAACCTAGGCCACTTAGAAACTTGAACAATTTTCTCTGTAGGTGCATTTTTTTTAAAGCCCAGTAAGGAGAAAGTCAAAGTGTGAATTCAAGGTATAAAATCAAAGAACAAAACAAAAAGTATGAGAAGGTCTAGAAAACTGAGAATAACAATGAATAAAAAACATAGTGTTCATCATTAAAGCAAACATTTAAATGTTTACTTCATGTCAAGCATCCTCTTGAGCCAGGTTTAATCATAATCCTATTTAAGCCTTACATAATCCCCAGAGGATAAGTATTATTATAATTTCTATTTAATAGTTGCTGCTTCTAGAAGTAAAGTGATCTGTGGGCACACAGCTAGGGCAGGCAGAGCAGACACCTCTTCATTTCTATTCACCAAACACTAGAAACAATGTCTTCTTCCCTTATTGTCCATCTCTCTCCTTCCTGTGCTTATATTTCTTTCTCCAGCCCTAGTTTCTATGGTGTTCTGGTCTTGCATAGTTTCTTCATCCATCTTTCTCTTCATAAATTATTATTTCATTATTTACCCTATTAGTGTCCATATTATATACTGGACACATATTAGGTGCATATCATATTTTCACACCTCTTTGTCTCATCCAGTTAAGAATGAACCAAGTGATAAATAAATAAAAATACAATTATCCCCTTGCTCCAATCTATGTAAATATCCATGCCACCATGATTTAAGGAAGAGTAGATGACGATTCATCATTTTTTCAGGACCCAAATAGTTAAATCTCATTTTTTCATGTGTATTGTAAACTACATATAGGCCCACACCATTTACAGGGAAAATTGATGGCATTTTCATTACAAACACGTGTGTTCAGTTCAAACATGACAACTGGTCTCACTATAAGACCTTTGAATCTGCTAGAAATCTCTTTATTCTTCAACAATAAGAGAACTCGGTTAAGTATTATAGCCTCAAAAGATCTTCCCAGACCTCCCATCTAAAGAATTTCCCAATTATCTTACAGCACAATGTTTGCTCTCATTATAACCTTTCACAATTTGTAATCACTTCAAATATACACGTCTTCATTTGTTATTGTCCTATAAGAGATACTAAAAGAATAAAACATATTCCATTCAAAATGCTGTATAACCTATATACCTCTACCTAGTTCTGAAACAGTTCCATCATCCTATATTAAACCCCTTTCCTAGTAAGCAGTTTCTTCCCACTCCCCTACCTTTGAAGCCCCTGGCAACCACCAATCTGTACCCTGTTTCTATGGATTTATCTATTCTAGATATTTCATATTAATAGTCATACAACATGTGATTTTTTGCATCTAACCATAGACACATACATACAATATGTGACATACAAGTCATACAATATGCGAATTTTTTGTGTGTAACCATATTTTCCAACCAAAATATTCTTTCAGTTAGCATAAAGTTTTGGAGATTCATCCACACTGCATCATCTACCAGTATAGCATTTAATGGTTAAATAACATTCCACTAGATTTATTAACTATAATTTGTTTATCCATTCATCGTCTGATAGAAAATCATACTTACTCCATCTTTTGGCTATTGTAAATAATTGTTTTTAAAAGAAATATGTTAGACACAGATAATGAAAATTTACCAGGTTAAATAAGAGGACATGTAGATTTTGTTTTAAAATACCTCAGTCAAAAAGAGCAGCAGAAGAGATGGATGAAACAATATTGGAAAAATTTTTATAATTGTACATATAGAGGTTCATTATATTACTCTTCAATTTTATATATGATTGAAAATTCCACAATAGTTTTTAAGATTTGGGAAACAATTTATGAATTAGAGCATTTTGCTTTTATAAGATTAATATATATTGTACTAGAATCCTTCTTATCTCCACCCCTATCCCTCAAAAAATGTCATATATGCAAAACGGGCAGCATGGATGGTCAGGAGAGTACACTGGAAAGTTAATACTGATTAAAGTCTCTTGAAAAAATAATTTAAAATAAAATGTTCTCTATACCCAGAAAACATCTCCACAAAGGTAGAGAAAGAAAACAATTTTATCAGTTTTATCACTGAAAAAGTGTTAAGTCAGATTGTGATGCACATCACATGCAATCCTCTAAGAAACTACAAAGACATATAGTTAGGCAGAGATAATCCATTACATGCAGGTTCTTAAGAGAAACAGAAACTAGTCCTCAAGGACAGACTTGACAGTATCCTTTGTCGCATTCCTCATTTAGTTCATCCCAAAGTCATTTTTTTAAGCTGGGGACACCATTTGTGTTACCTGACTAGCTTTATTCAAAGGAAGTATAAGCATCTTATATCTTTATGACAAAAGGTCGTTCTGCAACCAGGAGGGAGGGGCCCACCGAAATGGGCTTCTACCTTCTCAAAGAGATTGGGAGATAAGGACTCTACCTTCCTTGATAACATTTCAAAGAGATGGTTCCCAGGTCATGGCTAGAAAATTATTCAGCTTTTAATATTTTTTACATATATTTCAGAAAGATATAACATGAAGTTATAAGTTTTCTGAAGAAAATAGTCTAAAAAAAGAGCAGGATTAAAGGTTGAGGTGTCTCCTTATTTTCAACAGGGTGAATTAAGACTATTATTATTCATTTGTATTTGCCACTACAAGATCTTTGTGGTAGAAATTACACATTAACAAAATTATTTCATTATAATTTCAAATATAGCAATTTCCAAATATATGCAATTTGTATCTTATAGATATGATAGCTTGTCAAGAAATCTGAAGTGTATGTTACAGTATTTTACATGACAAAATCTACTGAAGCAGATATTCTCAAAAAAATGTTCATTCGAATCACTTAAAGATCTTGCTAAAATGCATATTTTGGGCACACACTGATGACTTAGCAGTTAAGTTTACAGCCTCCAGCAGTCCACACACATCCCAAGGACCTGAGTTCATGACCAGGAAGTGGAAAGAATAGCCAAGATGAACAACTAAATAATAAAAATTTAAAAATATTTCTTCCTCTTCTTTCATCTGCCTAATGACTCACCTTTATTCCTGCTTACTTCTTTCCTTTAAATAACAAAAACAGATTTTGCACTTATTAGATCTGGGGTAGGGCCTGAGATTCTGCACTTCTCACAGGTTCTTAGGCAAAGTTGCAGCTGTTGCTCTACTATCACGCTTTGAACATCAAGGATCTGTATCAATTACTCTAAAAAATTAGTCCCCAAATTAGTAGCATCATCATTACCAGCAAACTTATTAGAAATGAAAATTCCTAGGCCTAACTCCAGACTACTGAAACAGAATCTTTTCTGAATCATAACAAGCCTTCTAGTCATTCTGATATAGGCTACAATGTGACAGCTTCTGTTGCAGATGGATGGTTCTCAAATTTAGATGCACATTAGAATCATATGAAAAGTTTAAAAAATACTAATGACTGTGTCCCACCCTCCAGGATTCTGAATTAACTGGTATGCGGTAAGACATAGGAATTTTAAAATCACTCCAGGTGATTCTAATGTGCAACAAAGTTTGAAAATCACTGAGCTAGAACATAAGATTTACACATGCAGGAATTCAGTCATTTCTAAACCTGAAGTGCTTATAACAATGTCGAATTAGTTGACATCCCATAAATATTTACTCAATGGATGGATGGATGGATGGAGGAGGACAAAATTCCAAACTTCTCTAAAAATACATTTGCTTGGATATATACAAAGGAAATAACATATTTGTCATCTTTCTCTAAAACAAGTCTATTTTCAGCTCAGAATGATATTCATATAGACATGACCTTTCCAACCAAAACATTTGAAATAATCTTCATTGTCACAGTAACGTTTGAGAGCCAAAAATAGACTCAAATTCTGTAGGTTTTTTTTCCAAACGGGAGAACAAAAGTAAAGTATAATTATTAAATATGACAAAAGTAAAGCATGAGTTGGCAAGTTGTATGTAAAAAGATGTAAATCACATGCTTTCACAGAGCATAGGATAGGATTTCAAACCTAAGTAAAAAAGAAAAGATATTTGCCATGCTATTTAAAAATTCTTTAAAAAAAACTTTGATGTGCAAACCCTACAACACAATATTCATAGTAGTTGTAAGTAAACACATGCCATACTAATGTATAGCAAGATATGTAATTTTATAGGGATGATTCAATCACATTCTATCTTGAATCAGAACATTAATACAATATTAATTTTTCATTGAATTATATGAAAGTGTATGTTCACTTTTATATTATCAACAGCAGTGATAATAATCATACCACCAAGGATTATCTATTTTTTACCAATCATTTGTTAATTTCAAACTTTTCCACTAACTCCTTACTCCATACAATCTCCAGTGAAATCACTGCAGAAAGTGAGACACAGAATTAAGAGTCCCTCTCCCAAATCACATTCCTCAAGGACATCTTAAAATTCAAACAAACAAAGAGTTAACATTAGAAGGCTTACTCCACATTCCCATAATACTTAGAAAAATAAAGGCTGTTCAAATACAGGGAATCAGCTACTGAGGCCCAGAATATTAATTCTGATGAAATCAGTACATTGTAAAGAGAAATGAGAAATAGGGGTTCATCTTCTTGAAAGAGAGTTTAAAACAAGGCATTGTGTATAAAGAAAAAAATAACCAAGTTAAGGTTTTAGGATTAGCATACAAAATCAGAGCAAAATAAGTCAAAACGATAAAAATGTTGTATTACTCCACTTAAATTTATTTTTATCAAGGGCACTAGTCCCAAAACTAGAGGATGCAGTAACTAAAATGTTGATTTAAAGAAGAGTGGTCATATCAATGAGGGGCATGCAAAAACAAGAAAGTACATGTTATCATTTCTATAATTTCAGGGAAATACTAAATAGTCAAAAAGGTCGAAAGGACCTTTAAGGGAAAATTAAATGAGACAAAATCAGAAACTGTAAAATTATTTATTATAAATATATAATAAGTCCTATACACAGAGGTTATATCATGTGTTTTACTTAAGATCTTATATTAAAAAATCTAAAAAAACAAATGACTTTCAAGACTTTTCAATAACAAATTCAGGGAAAATTTAAAGAACATTTGCTGTTTTTCTCCATTTACATTATATTCTAAATTGAATTTTCTGTTTAATTTTCCTTCTTCATAATAATAACAAAAACTAAAGGTGAAAAGTCACAACTCTTGGAATACCTTATAAAAAAATACCTATTGTCCGGATCTGGTTCCAAGATCTCAAGCTTGCTTCCAGCACAAGCAAGAAAACCACTTATTTAGCAACTATGGTCTTTGAAAACAGTTAGGACCAACATCTCCACAAAGAGAGCGGACACAGACCACCATGAAAAGTAGAAAGAAGTCAATCTGTGTAGATATGACACCATTCTATTCAGAGACTTCAGGGCTGCAGAGAGGGACCAGCAAAACCAATATTCTCTCAGAGCAATAGAACTTTCTTCCAAAGTGAGTGTTCCCATATCTGGGAACTGGCTTTCAGTCACTGAGTTGGGAGCCTTGGCACAGGGTAGAAAGAGGGCTAGCATCCCTGTGAACTGAGATATCACTTCCTCATAGTGCTAGTGCATTGAATGACACCACTGTGAGAAAGCACCCTCTCCCAGGGGAAGTGCCCACCTTCTCCACCATTAGCATATTTGTGTGAACTGTTGGTGCTTACTGCTGCCTTTATTCAGTAACCAGAGACAGATAGATGGGTCAACCAGATAAGCCAAATGTTTACCATCAAGAAATATTCCATTCTACCCCTCTTATGGGGAAAATAACTGGAAGAGTTTCATCAAAATGGAGCTCCCACCAGTCTTAAACTAAAGCAAACAACTTCCTATTTGCTTGGTACTTCCTGAAATTCCAACACTAGACCTCAGTATTGTTTACCACCCCTTCTGGGATTACCATTCCTCTAGAGCTCTAGAGGACTGAGGGACACCCACAAGGAAGTAAAATCCACTAAGAACAATTCATGGCTCTCTCTTCTCTGGACTGTGTTGGGACAACAGCCATTGCCGACTGTGAAACCACAACTTTTGAGTCTTTGCTGTTCATGCCTGTGACTCAGGGAGAAACCTCTGAATTCCTTATACAAACTCCAAGCCTGAAAGGTTGGATTCTCAGGTCTCAAGACAGGGTCACCTTAGAATTTCAACAAAGCCAACAAATGTTGAGATCACACAACTACAGGAAACCCAGTGTTCCAGACCAATACCCTAATCTATTCTACGCAACTCAACAACCTAATACGAGGTCTTTATATAAGGGAAGTCTAACCCACAGAACAGAATGCCAAACAGATCTAAGAGATAAACAAATTAGCACAAAATGATGAACCAAAACAAAACTCCAGGGGGAAATCTGAATACAACAGATTTAAGTAAGCTACCTGATGAAGACTTCAAGGCAAGAGTTTTAATGATATTCACTGAAATCATAAAAGCAGTGGAGGAACTAAAACATGGATAGAGAAAACATGAGGCAGTTCAAAATTCATGAAGCTAAAAAAGCATAATAGTTGAACTAAAGAATACAATATAGGGACTCAACAGTGGACTGGGAGAAGCCTCCAACAGAATCAGTGAGCTAGAAGATAGGGCAGTGGAATACACTCAAGCAGACAAGCAATGAGACAAAACAATTAAAAAAAAAACAAAATCAGCATATAAGACCTATGGCATAACATCAAGAGAAACACATTCACATCATAAGGAGAATAGAGAGAAAAGGGGGCAGAAATTAAATTTGAAGAAATAATAGCTAAGAATTTCTCTAATCGGAGGAAGGAAACAGACCTCAAAACCCAGAAAGTACAAAGAGTTCCAAACGAAAGAAACTCAAATGGACCTAACACAAAAACAAATTATCACTAGAACGTCAAAAATATAGATAAAGAGAGAACTGAAGAGCAGCTAGAAAAAAAAGCAAGTTACACATAAAAAGTAGCCCCCATAAGTATGTCAGCAGATTTCTCAGCTGAAACTTTACAGACCAGAAGGAAATGGCATGATATAGTCAAAGTACTAAAAGAAAAGAACTACCAACCTAGAATACTCTACCTGCTAGAATATCACTTAGACATGAAGGAACGATGAAGAGCATTACAGACAAGCAAAAGGTAAGGTACATATTGCCACAAAACCATCTTTACAAAAAATGTTAAATGAAGTTTTATAATATGAAAAGAAATCACACGTAATAGCAGCAATACATCAAAATATAAAATGTAGGAAGGAGAATAAAAATGTAGGAAGGAGAATAAAAATGCAGACTGTTAGAATGAGTTCAACACTAATTTGCTCAGGTAAAAACAGGTTATTAGCATAGAAATTTTATGCAAACTCTAGGGTAACCTTAAAACCTAACTTCAGGGGCAGGAAAAAGCAAAATAAAAAGGGGAACCAAATACAATGTAATTACTTTCAAATCATTACAAAGACAATAAGAAGAATTAAGATACTGCCTGCAAAAACACACAGAAAACAATGAACAAAATGGTAATAAATAGTTACATATCAATAATCACCCTAAATGTTTATAGACTGAACTCACTAATCAAAAGGCACAGAAAGACCAAACGGATTTTTTAAAAAAGTAACCCAACTTTCTGCTGCATTCAGGAGAACCATCAACATTCCAAAGATAGATACAGGCTCAAAGATAATGACTGGAAGTCAATCCTACAACCAAATGGTAACTAAAAATAAAGCAAGGATAGCCATACTTATATCAGATTAAAATAGACTTCAAAATAAAGATAACGAAAAACAGAAGTGGACATTACATAAATGATTAAGGAGTCAATACACCAAGATGA
Organism: Solenodon paradoxus; assembly: GCA_004363575.1. NCBI lineage: Eukaryota > Metazoa > Chordata > Mammalia > Eulipotyphla > Solenodontidae > Solenodon > Solenodon paradoxus. Next base: position 206,671 of record RJWH01001244.1, on the reverse strand, counting down.
AACTCATTAATATAAATGATCCAAATGAATGAGGATCAAAATACATAAAGCAATTATTAACAAAACTAAAGAGAGAAGCATTATTTATAATAGCCAAGAACTGGAAACTACCTAGGTACCCAACATCATATGAATGGATAAAGAAGACATGGTGTCATTTGTGAGAACATGGATAAAATCAGAGGGAATAATACTAAGTGAAATAAGTTAGACAAAGAAAGACAAAACCAGGTGAGTACACTAAGATTGGGAATATAAAGAAACAAAGCAAGGAACAGAATAACAAAAAACAACCCTTGGACATTAATAGTTCTGCGATTACCAGAAGGTAAGAGTAGGAGCAGTGGGAGCAAGTGGTGGTAGTGTTCAATGGATAATGATGAAGGATTTTTGGTCATTTGGCGTTGGGTAAGGTGTATCATCATATATTTAAGGAATGGTGAACCTGAACATATGGGCTTATATTACTTTGTAAATCAAAGTTACCTCAAAAACTATTTTAAAAATAAGAAAATTTCCATTTATCAAAAGAAAGTTAAAGAAATTATTATGCAACCTATCAGCTGGAAGAAAATATTTGCAAACCTGTTATTTAGGATATATAAAAATTGGCTCGATAATAGACATACTACCCAAATAACAAGTAGATAAAATATTTGAACAATTCATAAAACAAAACAAATGATCAATAAACACATGAAGATGCTTTTAACATCAATATTCATGAGAGAAATAAAAAATAAAACCAATAAAAAAGAAAACCTACTATCTTAGAGAAAACCATAGAAAAGCTCTATGATTCTGAAAAGAAATTCAGAGTTTCCGTAAACAAAAGTAGAGTCAGATAAGAGCACTTTCCCAATGAGTAGTTATATTTAATACTCAAATGTCTAAGCCAAATTAAGAAGACATAGAATGGATATCTGAAAGAGCCAGGTAGGGATTATAAAAGGAAATAGACTCTCTACATTTAGCCTGATTATTAGGTGTATCCTGTTTGATATGGGAGCCTAGAAGAGGGTAGAATGGCACCCAAATAATAATATCTAAGTGTTGCATGAAGTCGAGGATACTGTGTGGTGCTCTGTAGAGTACTCACAGTTACAACACTAACTCAAATAAATATTTAAAACTAGAAAGAATGGAGCAATTAAATTCTTCTTGAAAAAAAGGAGTACATGTATCATTCAGAAATGTTATTCAAAAGTAAATTAATGGGAATAACATACCCTGCCCCAGGTGTCCTTAACCCCTCCCCAGTCATCATGTCTAATTTCCAGAAATAGACAAATACAAAAATATGACAATTTCTCTCTGTCTCTCTCTATATACACATATATATACACATACATACATATTTATATACACATATACATACATATATATGCATGCAAACATACACTGGACTATAGAGAATGGAGAATAACACTGCCTACGTATCATAAACTTTTATACAATTCTCTGAAAAATTTCAGATACATCTACTAAAAATGTTTTAGTATTTTTTTAAGTTAGTTAGTCACACTGGTTAACCCCAAGGCTGGGACTCAAACCCAGGGGTATGTGGCTAGCTCCTTCAGAGGCGACTTAACCCAACTGATGCTCCACCAGGGCATGCAAAGATACATCAGCTGAAATTTAATATTTCTTACAGTATTTATTGTCTATTAACTCTTTTCTTCATCCTCTCCATAGATGAAGAGCCCATCTCAAAAACAATAAAATCTCCCTAATAAATCCCAGTTACCCATCCTTGAAGCCAGAAGTGGTAATATAATCTGTTCTAGTCAATAAAAATGAAGCAGAAGTCTACTTTCCTGCCTTGGTTCCTTCTTCACTAGCCTGGAGTATATTTATGCAACTTGGTTCCTTCTTCACTAGCCTGGAGTATATTTATGCAACTGTACTGACCTTGAAATCTTTGAATGATACCTACTATAGAGGACTTACAGTTCAAGTTGTTCAAATTATTGGTAAGAAAACATATGGCGAAAGCTTCATAATATTTGATTTGACAATGATTTCCTGGATTACTAAAAGCATAGGCAACAAAAGAAAAAAACAGGTAAATTAGACAATATTAAAATTAAAAATTTTGTGTCTCAAAGGATACTACAGGAAAGTAAGAAGGCAACCCACAAAATGGGAGATGACAGTTGAAAATCATATATCTGAAAAGGAATTAACAGCCGCATAGAGAATTCCTACGATTCAATAACAAAAAAGTCCAATTAAAAACTGAGCAGAAGACTTGGATATATATATATATATATATAAAGATGATATAATAAATAGATAATAAGTAGGAAAAAATGCTTAACACCATAATCATTAGGGCAATGAAAATCCAATCAAAACCATGAGATTCCACTCATATCATTGTGATAGCTATTATCTAAAAAACAAATAGAAAATGAGTTTTGGTGAGTATATGGAAAAATCAGGACACTTTCATATTGCTGGTAGGAATGGAAAATGGAAAAGTCACTGTGGAAAAAAGCAATGAGGTTCTTCAGAAATAAACAAGTATAATTACTATGTAATTCAGAAAGTTTACTTCTGGGTATATACCTCAAAGAATTGACAGCAAGGACTCAAAAACTTTCTTATGCATGTGTCCACAGAAGCATTATTCTTAAGAGCCAAATGGTAGAAACCATTCAAATGTCCTTCAAAAGATTTGTGGATAAATAGAACATGGTATATAAATAAAACAGAATATTACTCAGTCTTATAAAGGAATGGGATTCTGACACATGCTAAAATAGAAATAAGGCTTGAAGACATTATGCTAAATGAAATAACTCAGTCACTAAAAGAGAAATAGTGTAGGATTTTACTCATATGAGGTACCTAGACAAATTCATAGAAACAAAGTAGAATAGTAATTACCATGGACTAGAGGGAACAGGGAATAAGGAATTATTGTTTAATGGTTATAGAGTTTCAGTTTGGAATGATGAAAATATTCAGGAGATGGATATATGCAATGACTGCACAAATTGAATGTACTTAATGCCACTGAACTATACAATTAAAATAAAATGATAAATTTTATGTATATTTGTCATTAAGTTTTTTAATCATTGGTGCTACACTCTTATAGGCCACATGAGATGTCCAAATTCTATTTCAGTTTTAATTTAATCTTTGACAAGGACCAACAGATATTAACCAGGACCTACAGAGAAAGCAGAGATGGGCTAGACTTTTGAGATTCATGTGGCTTAAATATGAGTGCTGAAGGGTTTCTGAACATCACTTAATGTCATACTAGCTCAAAATTTATTAATTACATATATTTTGGCACAGGCTTTATAGTTCAGAAACCCAGTTCATCACTTCATTCTGAGTGGTTTATACGATAAAGAAAGAGGGTTCCTAAAAGAATGAATTATCTTTTTTAGATGAAGATGAATTACTGTAAATCTAAAGGTTCAAAATATGTAATTAAAAGGACAGTTTCTAGGTCCCAAAAGTTCTTTATCTCTGGTCTAGAAATCAAGGAAGAACTAGAAGGATATAAAAATGGGCTTCAGTTTTACTATCATTAACAAGAAAGCAGTAAAAGGAAAAGGAAAAAAGAGAGGGGTTGGTTGGTTAAACTTGAGAAAAATTATAATTTCCTTAGAATAAAGGAAAAGAGTCTAGATGGAGACTCAAGGAAAAGTAGATGTTACAGACAGAATAGGCAAACATAAGTGCAATGATACACCAGCCCAATTGTTTTTAAAAGACACTATCAGAAAAGGGGAAGATGCCTTAGTTGTTTCCAGCTCAAAATGGTGATTAGGGCTGTGTGTGTGTGTGTGTGTGTGTGTGTGTGTGTGTGTGTGTGTGTGTGTGTGTGTGTGTGTTAGGGGTAAGCTCTAGGATCTCAACAAGCAGATTAATCACACATCCTTAAGTTTCTGAGAACTAAAGAATCAGTTGCATACAATATAAACAAATTTGAAAGAATACTAGAAAACTTTGTAAAAATATTTCAAATCATTTAATGTATTTTCAGATAATATGAGCTTGTTTCTCTAATAAGTGTGCACTAAATACTTCAGAAATGTATTAGAAATGTAAGAAGAGGCACCTGGAGATACAGTAAAGTAGAATTAGGCAGGATAATAGTAGATGAGTTCAAGTCTGACTTAGATATTTGTCTAATGGAAGAATGTGTTTTGATAGGATTATCCAATGCAGGATGTGGACAGATTTGCTTAAACAATAGATGTTTTTGGCAGACACAGAACTCTCATGTTATCTCTCTCACAATGCGAATCTTCAGAAATCAAAATCTAAAAGCATAGGAAAAACAAATATCTAGGTAAAGAAGCAAGGGAAAATGTAAAAGAAAGATGATACATGGATGAAACAAATAATGCTTTCTCTTTTCATTTATTAAAGTAAAGAAACCAACAGAAGAATACTGAAAATGAGGAATATGGGGAAGTTTGAAGAAAATAAAATACTAAGAAAAATCTGTTATTAGAAAAATATATAGAAGAGGTAATTAGGTAAAGAACTTTCAAAAGCTGAGGAAAACAGTACCTCTAGAACATGACACAGGATTCTGTGGAGATAAGCTTCAGAAACACCAACAAATCCTTCAGTTCAGAAATCAGTTCATGATTCTTCAACCAGAACAAGTGTGGGACCAGAGTAAACTAACTCTTAGAAATCAGGTTCCTCAAGTCAAAGCAATTTTATAAGAATCAGTGGCACAGGCAAGTGACCCAGGACAAAAAAAATTCCTGCTTACAAAAAAATGTGGAAGTGATTAACTGCATTCAGTATATAAGGAGGGCTAAGACAGAAATTAAGTTTTCGATAAGCTAGACAGATTTCTCTGATAAAAACTATGATAGCTGTGACCACACTAAATTTAAGGTTTCCAATAGGAGAGTTAAGAAAGATGAGAACGTGCAAAAAAATGCCCTTCATCTCCCCATATACCCACCCAAATCCACCCACACACACACCAAATAAGGAAGCAAGCATTACCTAGTGGATATTTTCCCTCCTTTTGAGTTTAATTTTGTAGATCACAGATTCTTAAAAACTAAAACAAATGGACAAGCACCTGAAGCTGGTGAAACCAAATTTTTCTTTCTGCCTTCTTTCCCTCATGAACCAATGAGTTTCAGCAGTAAAATGGGTTTGAACTGTATTAGAAGCTGGATATTGTTTTTCCCAACAGTACGATGTTTAAAAAAAAAAATTACTAAAGTTGCATTGGTTTATAACTTTATATGTTTCAGGTTACAGAATTAAAAATCAACATTTGTATAAACTACATTTTGTTCACCAGAATTCTAGATTCTATGACACACAGTGGAATCCCTTTAACCAGATTTGCCCAATACCCTTCCCCCTTCCTTTCTAGTAACCACTACTTTATTCTTATAGGCTAAGAGTTTATTTTTATTTTATTTTGTTCATTAGTTTTGTTTCCTGATCTTTCATATGTGAGTGAAACCATACAGTGTTTATCTTTCTCCAGCTGACATGTTTCATTTAGCATGAACCTTCTAGATTCACCCATACTGAGCCAGTGGCATTTTTTCATAATTTTATATCTGAGTAGTATTGCCTTATGTGTTATACCACATCTTTATCCATTCATCTGCTAATGGGTCCTTAGATTGTTTCCAACAAATGTTTACTGCATTACCACAATAAGATGTATAACTTAGACTACACAAAAATCATAAACAAGGGCCCCAGTCAATTTTCCCATATATTTATTAAGGAATAGTAAGTAATAGGTATGATTAAATAGGCCAAGAATAAACAGGAAAAGAAAAGGCTTGGCTCTTGGATCTCCCATCATCACAGAGAGATGCATGTTATGATCTGGGCCAACACAGTAATTGTGCATCCACTGGGATTTCTCTCCCTTCCCACCATATGACATGAGTCCTCTTCCTTGACAGCGAAATATAGAACAGCTTGGTATAAAGCAAGAACAGATTTGTAGGTCCATCTGTTTAGAGGAATTCACTAGAAATACCTAACACTTATAGTTAAAAGAATTTGGGCCTTTTATCAACCTCACCTGCCAGGAAAATAAAAAACATGATACCATGGGAAGCAAATCTGGGTATAACCCTTTCTGTAAGATAAAGGGGAACTAGTCCTACCTAAGTGGTGAGTCAAGAAATTCTGCTATTTGTCCTACAAAGATGATGTAATACAGTTCAACTGAATAGATTGATTCATTCTCTATGATTCTGAAAAAATTGTACCTCAACCAAATAGAAGATAGTCTGACCAACAGCTGCTAAAAGGACTTCAAGCCTTGTCCCAACTATCTCAAACTCATCAGTTAGGACTGATCAAATAAGAATTGGAAAGCATGGAATTTTAATTTCTTTGGAATTCTAATCCACAGAAACAAATTTGATTTTTCTATTTTAATTCCTTCAGACATGAACTTTCACGGACTATAATTTGCAATCATTCTGGCATATTATAGACTAATTTGCTGCTTCATTTTTCTCTATGAATATCTAAGCAAGGCATAGATAAGGCTAAAATTTAGTCATTGATTAAAACAGTTTGACCAAAAGCATTTTAGCACACATTATAGACTCCAAATGTTTTCAGAAGTAAATGAAAGAAGCAAATCATTAGCTGTAACAATTTCTTAACCTCAACGAAGAATTCTGCATACTAAATGCTATATTATTAGACATAAACTATTTTTGAAGTCTTCAGATCACATTATCAAAAGACTTGCTAGCTATATGGTAATCATTAGAAGTTCTACCTTCTAAGACAGAAGAAGCAAAATGTGGAGTAGAGGAAAAAGAATAATTAGCAAAATATTTTTTAAATTTAAATACAGTTAAATTTCTCAGGCTTCAGAATATTTGTGATCTCTAAATGAACACTAGATAAGGATAAAATAGTCATGACTGCATTTGAAAGTCAAATATGATTTTTATAGCTATCTATAATCCTTTTTTCCTCAAAATAGATAGTACATTACAAATAGCATTTGTTATATAAGAAATGCATGTCAACTGAATGTATGCATGCATATATGTGTGTGTGTGTATATATATATATATTTATATATGAATGACTGTATCCACATAGTAATTGTGTATATATACACACATAGCCACTCAGAAGACGAAGTCGACATATAACAATGCTTTCACAAACTGGGGCAGGGCAGCGGGCAGGCAAAGGAACTATGCAACAATCATACAATTCATTGCATTAAAAGTGTACTTTCTAATTCTTTCTAAAAAAAAAAATACAAGATTTATAATTGTGATCATTCACATTGAAGTATTACTATTGTTTCTAGTGTTTATTTTTTGCAGTATAAATGAAAACTTATTTAGATTTAGGTCATATAAATTTAATTAAATTGATAAGCTACCATAGTCTCATTACTAGGAAATGCCACTGCTCTGTTATACTTTTTGTAAAAAAGAAAGTCTTGTCTTTGTTTTTCATTTTTAAGTAACAATATGAAGAACAAAGAAATCATCTAACACATTTTTCACTGAGAAGTTTTGGTAAAAGCCTAGAACTGTCAGAGACTATTACCACAAATGGAGCCTGGCATTTCAAAGAAAGAAAAAGATTTAATTTGATTTCAAAAGATAAATTGAAATAGAAACCATGGAGATAGAAACCTTGTAATCCTACTGAAACAGAGGAAGGGCTTTCAATAGTAATTATTTTCATTTTTAATGTACTGCATTTTGAAGAAAAAAACAGTATGTATACCTAGCAAATGTGGAAGGAGAATCAGTGTGCAAATTTAAAAGATGTTAGGAAATTCACATGAACTATTTTAAGAACTAGATTTGCTTTCTTTGATGTTCCTGAAAATGTAATTCTAAAGAATAAGTACTTCAATTTGTTTTTTTAAATTAGATTCATAACAAACATACAAACTTCAATGAATTCCTCCATTTTTTTTCCTTTTCCCTCAGTTACTTAGTGTTGCCCACAGGGATTTTTTTTTCCTTGAAATCAACTGACTCCACTGGGGTAGTAAAGTCATAGTCAAAAGTCAGAATCATTCCCTACCATAGTTGTACCTTTAACTTGAAAAGGAGACACTCACCTAAGTGAAACTTTTCAATGATCTTTCTGTTGCCAGTACTTATGGGAAGCGGTCTAGAGAGAAAGAGGTAAGAAATATTTTATCAAAAAGGTACCATGATAAAAATACAAACAGAAGATTTTTGAGGGAGGATGAGAATAATTTCATCTGTGACTCCAATGTCAAAGATTGAAAACATTTAGATTTCTCTAAATCTGAAGTATATTAGTTTAAATTCCAAAAATACTAACTTTTAAAAACTTAAAGAGAACTAAGTCACTCTATGCCCCAAACACAATACCAATTGAAAAAGCAATTCCAACTGAAAAAATATAGTAATTATTTTTCAACTGTTTTAAAATTATTGTCTTTACATACCACTTCAAGTTAACATCTTATCATTTTTCTCTTGACAGTCACTTGGAAAGAATGATGTTATAAGTAAAGATCCACAGATTCAAGAGAGTATCTTGATACTTTATTGCATAAGAAAGAATGAGCAAATCACTTCTTTTAAGGTGGATAGGACATGAGCATGGTTATATCAAAATCAAACCCTGTGCCATATTATCTCTCAAGTCCTATAATTAAAGAAGCTAATTATATATGTAACTATACATTCTGTTATTATATATTATATATAATAGTGATTTATGGATTTAAATAAACATAAAACATAGGAAATATAACAGTAGAGGAAGATGATAGAGGTACTCAAGCAAAACAACATAAAATCATAGGAGAGATATGCAGAAGCACACACTGGGGGAAAGACAATGTGATGAAATATCGGAGGAAAACAAAACTTCCATCAAAAGACTACTGTATACTATCCTAATAAGAAGACATAAAATATATCACAAAGCAAAATGACCCAAGGCAAAAATAGTAGGGACACCATGAAGATGATCAGCATAATATGAAGATGAATAGAGTTTGGGATCTAAGATGACAGCTGAGGTCAATCCTTGCTTTGCTTCTAAGGGTCACAACTAATCTTTTATGTGGCAGCAATACCAGGAGGGAGTCCCACAACATACCCAGCAACTTAGGAATGACAGTGATTGTACTGAAGAGATCACCTAAGGAATCACATACATCTGAGAGACTGAAAATGCATCATTTGTAGTAGCAGCAGTAGCAGTCGCAGTGTCAAAGGCATTTGGTGGGAATGACAAGCAGAGTACTGAGTCCAGAATCAAGTCCCAGGGAGGATAAAGGGAAAATTGTTGGTGAAAACATACTTGGCTTCAGGGAAGCCCCAAGAGAAAGGGTTGAGGTTGGAACCTAGTCCCCACACAGGTCAGAAAACTGGCAAAAAGCACAAAGGAGAGGACAGTGTTCCTCTTCAGCCTCTCCTTGAGATCCATATTATAGCGGAGAGGAGCTCCAACACCACAGTGGACAGACTGCAAGACCCAGTTCAGGGGGTCTCTGAGAGGAAGACTGACTTTGTGTTACTCACACAAAAGGGCGACTTCAAGCCCTTCAACAACAGTTACACTCTCTCCCACTCAGCAACCATCTTCCTTCTTTCTGATTCAGCAAGAGATTCCTATTATGGGAATATGTAAGGGTCAAAATTATAAATAAAAACAGAGCGCCACATTCCTATAAAAGAAAAAATAAATAAACAGCTTAGCTACAAGGTTCCCATGGAAGAAAAGAGAACAACATACTTTGAAAGCTCAAAATAAGATGGCATCACAAGGAAATGATATCCCGTCACAAAGCAAACTCAGTTACATAGATGATTTTATCTTTTAAGTGGATAAATAATTCAAAGTAGCAATCACATTAGAAGAGTCAGAAAAGAGATCAAAGAAGTACAAGACAACACAGGCAAACACATCGATAACATCAAACAAAATTAATGAAATTATAAAATGAAGTTTTACCAAAAAAATCTAACAGATTCACGTGGTGAAGAATGCAATAAATGAGATCAAGAGTATTATAGAAAGCTGTGGAATAGAATTGACCAAATGGAGGAACAGATCAGTCACCTGGAAGAGTCAGATAGAAGGAGAGAGAGCAATAAAATACAAAAAAGTGAAGAAGCACTCTGAGAATTATCCAATGTCATTCAGAGAGGTAATATAAGACTGAGTATCCCAGAAATTAAAGAGAGAAAGGAAAAGAGAACACATTCAAAGAAATAATAGCTGAAAATTTTCTAAACCTGAGGAAGTAACTATAGATCAATAGAGCCAACAGAAATCGCTATAGCAAAGCATATAATCATGAAACTATCACAAGTCCAAGACAAAAAATACTAGAAGTGCCCAGGCAAAACAAAGCAAGTAATATAAAAGTATTCTCATCAGGCTTCTCGGCAGAAATCCTACAGGCCAGGAGAGAATGAAATGATGTTTTCAAAATACTCCAAGATAAAAACTGCCAGTCAAGAGCCTCTCTCTCTCTCTCCCCTTTCCTCCCCTCTCTCCCTTTCTCCCC